>QLTV01001315.1:305847-315864 GCA_003457575.1 Thermophis baileyi
ACGCCAAAGGCACACGGAACGCTGTTACCTTCCCACCAAGGTGGTCCCTATTTTTCTACTTGCATTTTTACATGCTTTTGAACTGCTAGGTTGGCAGCAGCTGGGACAAGTAACGGGAGCTCACTCCGTTACGTGGCGCTAGGGATTCGAACTGCCAAACTGCCGAACTGCCGACCTTTCTGAGCGTCTTAGCCACTGAGGCACCACATCCCCTTTAGAGTGGTCTTAC
Organism: Thermophis baileyi; assembly: GCA_003457575.1. Lineage (NCBI taxonomy): Eukaryota > Metazoa > Chordata > Lepidosauria > Squamata > Dipsadidae > Thermophis > Thermophis baileyi. The sequence goes on from QLTV01001315.1 coordinate 306,077, forward strand.
CAAGGCATTATAAAATGGTACTAACACTTTGTGTAATCTTGATTCTTTAGCAATAGCAATAAGACTTATATACCACTCCACAGGGCTTTACAGCACTCTGAGTGGTTTACAACGTCAGCATATTGCCCCCAACAAGCTGAGTCCTCATTTAACTGGCCTTGGAAGGATGGAAGGCTGAGTCAAACTTGAGCCAGTCAGGATCGAACTCCTGGCTGTCTGCAGAGTTAGCCTGCAATATTGCATTCTAACCACTGTGCCACCACTGCGCCACCTTCTATTCCTCTGTTAATGCAGTTTAGGATTGCATTGGCTTTTTTGGCAGCTGCAGAATACTGCTGGCTCATATTTAAGTATTATCCACTAGGACTCCAAGATCTCTTTCATAGTTTCTTCTGATTTAAGGGCATTTGAAACATGCAATAAGCAGACAGAGAAAGAAGAGGGATGGATCAAATTCATACCTTGCCCTTGATGTCTTTCCTCACATGCACAGACTATGTAGAGATAGGACGATGACCTTGTAGAAGGTAGGAAGAATGACCTTGGAAGAAATATGAAGGAACTGTTATCTAGGCAAAAGAGGCAGAAACATTTTTTTTTTAAGTCTAGAATGGGTGGCATGACATTTGGAAGTGGCTCAGCCTGACTCCTCCCTGGAGTATAAGAAGGGGAAGATGTTTGCAAGATCTTTAACTTGCATCAGGGATGGGTTCCTCCCAGTTCATACCGGGTCGCCCGAACCGGTAGCGAGCCGCTGGTAATGTCACAATGGCATCATTGACCCGCTTTGGTCAGTGCCGGTCCGTGGGCGCCGCCATTTTTTTCCCGAGGATTTTTGGCGAATTTTTGAAGTTTTGTGCCGTTTGTGCTCTGCTGCTGCTTCGGAAATGGCCCTGCCGCCTGCCCCCGGGTGCATGCTGACCTTTATTCTTTGCCCGAAGCTCAGCTGATCAGCTCCTCAGCTGTGTTTCGGGCCGATTATAGTGACTGAGCATGCGGGGAAACAGAATTGCACCAGGGGAACGCGCGCGCGCAACGTCGCGATGCACACTGGTGGCGAAGGTAAGTGGAACCCACCCCTGAGCCACGCCCACAGAGTGGTAGTAGAAATATTTGGAACCCACCCCTGACTTGCATCAACACCATCATCATTCTAGCCATTGTCTATCCACTGCAGGATGAAGGTCTCTTTCACCTATTTCCAACCCTTATAGTCCTGAGCTGTCTTTTGCCAATTGGGCCTGCAATACTTGCTGATGTCATGGATCCATCTTGTTTTAGGTCTCTTTCATGGATGCTTTTTATCAAGTGGGATCCATTCTATGACTGCCTTGGTCCACCTGCCATCCGTTCTTCTTGCTATGTGACCAGTCCTTTTCCATTTCAATACTTTTACTCTCCTGATGATATTGTATACTTTCGTTTGTTCTCTAATCCATGTGCAGGTCTTTCTATCTTGTCTTGTAATGACGAGCATGTATGTTTGTGCCACTCGTAGTTTTTTTTTATCGATTGTGAGGTTAGTGTCCATGTTTCACTGGCATATGTTAGAGCAGGTAGCACACACTGATCGAAAACTTTTTTTCTTCAGGCATAAGGGAAGGTTGTTCTTTAAAATTATGCTTAGCTTGCCAAATGCCTGCCAATCACATTTACCATTTAACTTTTATATATACTGTTTTATATTTCAACGTTTTATTGTACATTGCCCAGCGTCCCTCTTCTAGGAAATGGGTGGTTCAGAAATGTAAAAAATGGATAAATAAATAAAATTTCAGGGGAAGGTTTCAGGAGAATTGTCACTGGTGGTTGAAATCTGTAGCAAATATTTGGAGGGGGGAACGTGAGACATAAATAGCTTGGATTGGATTACAGATGGCCCCGTCAGTCCATTCCCACGCTAGGTGTTTTTGTTTATATTTCTCCTTTTATTAAATTAAAAAACAAGTAGAAATTTATTGAAGGATAATAAAACTAGAATTTCAGTGAATGTATGGTAATATAAGTACAAACATTACAGTAAGCTGAACATAAGGAGGGGGGGAAAGAAACCAAGGGGGGGGGAAACACTGAATCCCTAAAATATCAGTATAAGATTAATTGTCTTTAAACTTATTATTAAATTGAGACCTTATAGAAGCATAATGCTCCATCTTTCCATTTTTAGAAGTGCTTATTTTCATTCCTAAATCTATTCCAATTTTTTTTTATTTTTTTTTCTGATAAGAAAAGAGAAAAGAATTGTTATGGAAACGGATGTTTTGGCATGTATTCCTGCTGCTATGGGAATCATTTGGGCTGAATTGTTGTGTAGAAAAGTTTTACAAATAAAGACATGATTCTAAAACATTTCTAGCAGCAGACTTTTTTCCCCTGTTCTTCAGTTTAATGTGCCTTCTGCGCTGGGAATTTTATCACAGTGTTTGAAGAAATGCAAAACCTGACAAAAGTGGCATTTTAATCCATGCCTTGAGCTCTGACAGGGCATCTCCTGGGATGGAAAACATCCAAAAAGTCAAGATAGCAGCTGCAACCGCATGATTGAAACCCTGCCCCTTTTTATGCACCTCATGATGTGGGTAGAAAGAGGAGGGGCTTCAGTCAGGCCCTTATGGCTGCCATCTTGATTTTCTTTTTTACTCCCATCACCAACGCTTGTTGGAGCCTGTTGTGAATACGACACCTGCTTGTCCACTGGCACAATTTCACCCAGTTGGACTTGCAAGAGGTCTCTTGGACCCTCCTCAAAAGGCCCTCCTTCAATTGGCAGCAAAGATTGTGAACAGCATAAAAGCGGCCTCTAGCTACAAAGGCAAAGTGCTGGAGAAAGTCTGTTTGCACTCTGAGATTCCCCGATTATAACCTGAATATCAAAAAGAAATTGAAAATGTGGGTTTTTTTTTAAATAAAAGTTTTTTATTTTTACACATCTCATGTCGTGAACGGTTTATTTTCTGGGTTTCATACATATAAATACAAATAATCATAACCATATTATTCTTAATAATTACAATTCATTTTCATTTCTGATTTTAACACATAATGTCTATTATCATCTTTCAATTCTAGTCCTTCTCATAGTTCTACCACACTTCCTATCATTTTAATATCTATTTTTATTCTTTTCCCCCTCATATTTCTGTCTCTATTTTAGCCCTCTTTTCCCCCCTTCTCCTATCATTCTAATAATCAAAGACGTGATCTTTCCTTTTTTCATTATACATTTTTTCCATATATCAATCATGATCTATTCTCTAGCTTTTCATTATTGCTCACAATTTTTATGTATATACTATTTTCTCCAATTCTTCATTTCTTGTATTCTTACTATTATTACAAAATAATTTTTCCACTTATACAATTCTAGTAATAATATAAATTCCTTTACTACATTCCTAACAAATATTAAAAAATAATTTTTATCTTTTACACCACATACAAACAATTTGTCAGGCCGAAGCCATATTTTATTAGAGACTTTGGCCTGACACTTTATGCTTTAGAATGTATGCTTTGCTATGGGAATTTGCATGAAGGATGTCTGATGTAGCCATAACAAATTCCTTTTAGATTGTCAAGGTCATCCTTTGTCCTGAACCTGCACGGAAGGAGATGGGGATTGCTGCAAAGAGCCAGATGAAGATTGGTTCATGTGATGGACTTGGGGGTGTGAGGACAAGGGCTTGAACTTTCAACTGGGTGGAGAAACCCCTGGGACTTGGGGTTTCCCACAGCCGTACCAACATGGCTCTATTAATAAATTGGAAATTAGAGGAATGCTTTGCCTCGGACTCTGATTTAATTTTAGATGCTATTTGGAACCCTGACAGTGGGTTTCACAGCACTATAATCTCTAATTTTCTTTCCCCTTGTCTTTATCCCTCAATGTTTTGTTCTATGACTACCTATTCTAGCCTCTTCTTCTTCTCCCCAACTATCTTCCTGTTTCTCCCAAGAAATTGAAAATATGTTGTAGCCTTGTTCAACATTGCCTCAGTCACCCTGCACAGGCACTAGAAATGACTGTAGTTATTCCTCGACTTATGACCACATATCTTAAAGTTTCCAAGCTTGAAAAACACTGTGTGTGAATCCTGAAATTGAAATCATCTTCTATTAAAAGAGCTTTTGTCATATATTCTGCACTGTGTTGCATTTTAATGCTTTTCTCAGTCCCTCGGTGAAATAGAGTTGCATTCCTTTGGTGCGATGAACGATTTGGGTCTCATTCTTGAATTGGGCTCCCCTGCACACATTTCACAGATTTATTCAACAAATAAAATATTGTTTATCATAGAGCACAGTGAATCCCACAATATAAAGTAGGAAGCAACAGAGATACAAGAGTTATTTGAAGCACGAAAACAAATAAAAGCATCAAGCTAAAACAGATTAAAATCCCTGAGCTGGATAATGAATCAAATCTTTACAATGAAAGTCATACATTACTGAAAGTTTCGAAACTTTTCCAAAAATGTGAGGGAGTGATAATAGTCAAAAGCATTAACTTTTTAATATCCATAGTATAAATTAAAAGTTATTCTTGTCTTGTGTTGCTAAATTGCATCAATACGTTGCTAAATTTTCAGTGACATGAGGCTGTTTGGGTTCTCTCCCCCCCCCCCCAAATCTTTTGCAAAAAAAGCTTTTTGCTTAAAGCACTTTATATTTCTTTGTTCATTTTTCTTACTTAGCCTAGGCCTATTGACATCTGGGCACATGCAAACTAAGTTACCCAGTGACAATGGAATTGGCTACATTCATTTTTAAAACTACAGTTTAAACACAGTTCTTCATGTGGCTGTCCTCTCTTGATGATGGATTACAACTCTTCCCTAAAGGTGGGTGATTAAAACAGGGACAAACATCTAAATGTTGCACTGAATGTGTTCGAATTCATGCACACATCCCACTGACAATGATTTCCTTGCAATCTGATTTGGGGACAGCTGTCTGTCATTCAACAAACAACCATGGGAAAGTTCTGCATTTCTGCATGCTAGATATTTGGGAATCCTCAGGAAACAGCTGGTACCGGGGTGAAATTCAGCAGGTTCGGACAGGTTCTATAGAACCAGTGGCGACGATTATGCGCAGAACCGGTAAATCACACCACTGACTGGTCCCGCCCTGCCCCTCCCACTCACTCCTTCTCTCCTCCTTCTCGGGCTCATCCACACAGAGCAAACATGAGAAGGAGGGGAGAAGCAGCCAGGTTGAACGCTAGAAGACTTGGCCAACTTTTCTGTCGGTTCTGTGGGCGTGGCTTGGTGGGGTGGTGCCGTCCCACCTTGCCGTGAGTGACGTCAAGTTGGCCACGCCCACTCAGTCATATTAACCCCCCACCAAGCCACGCCCACCAAGCCACGCCCACAGAACCAGTAGGGGAAAAATTTGAATGTCACCCCCGGCTGGTACCCCTACAACTTGATCAGCAGAACTCCAAAAAGTGTTGTGTCAAATGCAGTAATAGCTGGAGCGAAGAGAGCTAGTGTCACATAGACTATTATATCATTACACAACTGACGTAATCTGAGATGTGCTTGATCTTATGGTGGTGTAAGGTTTCCTGCCTAGGCAGGGGGTTGGACTAGAAGACCTCCAAGGTCCCTTCCAACTCTGTTATTCTGTTATTATGAAACTTAGTCAGCCTGGCTTTTGACAGGCACCTAAAACTTGTATGACAGATCTGTATGTTTGAATTATAGCAATAGCAGTTAGACTTATATACCGCTTCACAGTGCTTTAAAGCCCTCTCTAAGCGGTTTACAGAGTCAGCATATTTGCCCCCAACAATCTGGGTCCTCATTTTACTGACCTCGGAAGGATGGAAGGCTGAGTCAACCTTGAGCTGGTAAAAATCGAACTGCCGGCAGTCAGCAGAATTAGCCTGCAATACTGCATTCTAACCACTTTGCCACCACGGCTCCTATCCCTTACATCCCTTCAAACCCCATTTGAAATCCTAATTTTTAATGATGAGAATTGGTGGTGGATTCATCCATCCATCCATCCAGCCATCCAGCCATCCAGCCATCCGTTCCTTTACAGGGCTGCCCATCTCATGCAAAGTAACTCTGAGAGATGTGAAATAATGAACTAGAAACAATACATATATAAAAACAAGCATTTGAAAGCTATAAAAAGTCAACATGAAAACATTAGAAGTTAATTAGCATTTAAAATTTACAAACCCCAGGCAGAGAGAGAAAATGAGTGAGTGAATGAGAGAATATATCTACCTCAGTAATGGAGCCATCTAAATATGTCTCCAGTTCCCTGGAAGCCCCAGGCCTGGTGACATAAGCAGGTCTTGAGGGACTTCCATAACGTCAAGAAAGATGGAGCTAATCTAATTTTGGGAGGGGGGAGGGAATATTCCATAAGGTGGGGCACCATGACAGAGAAGGCCCACTGCCTGGGACCTTCCAAAGGAAGTCCATGGCAGATGGCATCTTCAACATGCCTTCTCTGCCTATTTGCATTTATACCTTCTATGTTTTATACTAGGGGCTACAATAGGTTCTATGGATTCATAGTTTCGTCTGATTTACATTTTCACTTCACTTGAGCAATTAAACATAAACTCATATCGGTTGTTAGCTTTGAGAAAAAATTTTAATTTGTGTATTATATTGAGTGACAACACTTAGTCTGCCACACTTGCCTAAATACATTCTTTTTCTCTCGCCTTCCTCTCTCTCCCCGCCCCCCGCCCCCCACTTTCCTTCACAAAGACCCAAATTGGTTTATAAGCCTGAGGTAAGCTGAGTGGGAGGTATGGCAGAACAGGGGTACTGCTTCTGAAATATAGTTTCTGGCATCTGGCAAATACTGCTTTATTTAATAAATGTCTGCTATCTATTACATTTCTGAGCATCATCATATTGCCGCTGTACAATAACCAGCAATTCATGGTAAGTGAAGATGAGCAACAAAAAGTTCCCAGAAATTAAAATCTGGTATCAAGAAGCTCTAAGAATTAAGATTAGCAAACATCCAACCAGTTTCAAAAATTAAATATGCCTATTAGGGGGATACGCAAGATTGATTGATTGGTTGGTTGGTTGATTGATTGATTGGTTGGTTGATTGATTGATTATGTGCAATGAAGTCATTGTCAGCTCTTAGAACGATATACATTTTCTTCATGATGATTCGTTCCCTAACCTGGTCCTTCAGTTCCTCCAATGGTACACCCATCTCCATTCTAACCAAATCCATCCACCTTGTTGCTGTCCTCTTCTTCTCTTTTCTTCCACCCTTCTTCCATTAGACCCTTCTCCAAAGAATTAGGTCTTTGCATACGATGTTCAAGTAGGATCATTTGAACCTGGTCATTTGTGCCTTAGAGAAACTGTGAGTTGATTTGTTCTGTGATCCATTGGTTTGTTTTCTTGGCTGTCCACAATGTTCTCAGGAGTCTTCTCTAACACCGAAGTTCATAATCATGAACATGTTCTTCCTGTCCTACTTCTTCAAAGTTCAACTTTTGCTTCTATAGAGTGTCAAGAGAGCATCATAGCTTGCACAATTCTAATATTTGTAGTTATAGACACATCATGGCATTTGAATATCTTTCACAAGGATCCACAGGGGCATGTCAGAAAATTCAAGCTGGTAATTGCCTCTGACCCTCTCCTTATGTCCTGCCCATCTCTCATAAAACCAAGATAGTCTAGAAAATGAAGAGAATCCAGGAGCAGATTAACTGAAAATGCAGGAATGAAAGATGCAATATGAATGGGTTGCCGTTGCTTTTTAAATAAGTGGATGCCAAGCTGACCTTGACTGATCTGAAAACCATAAACAGGGCCAGATAGGATCAGTACTTGGAAGGGAGGCCAAAAGTCTTTATAGTCTGTACTAGGAAATCGAGAAAAACATCCCATTTACAGTGGATAAGCCTGAGTACCAGTTGTCTGTTAGTTGTCTCTAGACCTCAATAAAATGGTAAACCCATGCACCCTCCATTTCTTTTCATTGATGTTTATCCACATCTTACAAAGATGCTCCATTCTTTAGTGCAAGTATTTGCGCACACACTCTTGTTCTGGCACTCCAAACTCTTCAAGATTTTATTTTGACAGTCAAGAATCCTTCATTTATTTATTTGTTTGTTTTTTTGTTTTGTTTTTTGTTTGTTTTTGAAATGTTAGTTTTCATTGAAGAAATATTTTCCAACATCCCAGCCCATTAATATTTAGTCAGCAAGACAAAAAATGTCTTCAGGATCCTTTCAGTTTATTGAAAGAACCACAACTATCTAGGACAGGGCTGTCAAACTCAATTTCACTGAGGGCCGCATCAGGGTTGTGTTTGACCTCAGGGGGCTGGGGTGGGCATGGCCAGGGTGGGCGTGGCCAGCTTGACGTCACTCGTGTTGGGGGCGCCTGTGGCAGCCTGAGCTCTCTGCCAGAGAAAACGGGCTCCCGAGCTCCGTTTACGGCTGCGATGGTCTCCTGCAACCTTCTGCCAGTGAAAACGGAGCTCACGAGGACCACCCTCGGCCCTCCCGAGCTCCGTTTTCTCTGGCAGGGGCACTGTGGGCCAGTCCTTCACTTCCAGGGTGGCCCCGCAGGCCGGATCTAAGCACCCTGCAGGCCGGATCTGGCCCCTGGGCCTTGAGTTTGACACTCCTGATCTAGGAGAAGCCATGATGAGATCATGTGTGTCAGTCTCACAAATGACATCTTTTCTGTGATTGCATCATGATGTGTCTGATATCACGTATCCCTGCAGACCCTCATGCTAATCAATAACAATACTTTAAATGTTTGCAATAGTGTTGAATATCTGTAGCTCAGGTGAAGGTTCGTTCTCTGAGCTTGTGGGTTGGTTTCCAAACGTTTTGTTACCAGGTTTTGTTACCAGACATCAGAACAGGGATCCAATCCTGGTCTGATGTCTCCTGGAACTTCCTCAAGGCCATAGGGATGAAATTCATATGTCAAATGTCCACTTTGAGCACACAGAATTTTAAACAAAATTAATATAAAAATCTGTAACAGTTACACTACTTCTGATGCCATATATCCATTTGTCCTTCATTTTCCCATGTTCCCACCTAAATCAGTAAAGACCTGAGTGAATACAAAGACAGCCATGGGGAAGTCAATTAAAATAATCCAAGATGGCAGGCTTAATTCTGTAGTTGTGGTCAAGATCTTTATGATGTTTTTAATCCATTTCCTGCAAATTCTTCTGTTCCATGTCCTTTTGGACACTCAAAGAATGGGACACCACATTAATAAATGGGTATATCCTAGAGCAGGGGTCCCCAACCTTTTGGACCTCATGGACCACCAAGGTCATAATTTTAAATCCCACAGACCACCAAATTCATAATTTTAAATCCCACGGACCCTAATTCATAATTTTAAGTCCCGGACCACTAATATGAATTTTTTTGAAAAGATAAATACATTTGTAAAATAATGATCAGAGAACTTCCATTTTATTAATATGAAATGCACTTATTTAATATAACAAAATTATAAATGCTTATTTAATTATAACAAAATCGTAAATGCTTATTTAATCATAACAAAATCTTTAAAGGTTGTTTTAATTGTAACAAAATTATTAAAGTTAGTGTAATTATTACAAAATAATTGAAACTTATTTGACGGTGGCTTGCTGATATTGTTGGGAAAGTCAGTCCCATATTCCAGAGCTGTAGCTGTAGTCCCTTCCCTCCCCTCCCTTCCCCCCTTTCCTCTCCTTCTTTCTTTTCTTCCTCCTCCCTTCCTTTCCTTTCCTTTCCTTTCCTTTCCTTCCCTTTTCTT
>QLTV01001315.1:341991-362234 GCA_003457575.1 Thermophis baileyi
AAAAAACCCCACGCTGAAAACAAAATGGTGATGCATGCGCAGTGCCGGAAACTCGGCTTCTGCGCATGCGCAGAAGAAAAATAAAATAAAAAAATTCAGAAAAAATTCGGAAAAAAATTAAAAAAAAAGATGGCGGCGCCCACGGACCAGCACCGATTGATCTGGTTCGGTGACATCATTGTGACATCACCAGTGGGTCACTACCGGTTCGGGTCCAAACCGGGAGGAACCCACCCCTGGTTAGAATGTCGCTGCCTCCTAGCTCGGGAGCCAGCCGGGGGCGAGCTGGCAGAGGCAGTGGCAATGGCAGAGTCCGGCGCTTGGGCCATGCGGAGCCACTCTGCCAGGGGGCTGCGGACCAGCAGCCAGCCTCTCCCGGCCTTCCCGGAGAGCGCTTCTGCTGATGGGAGGCGGGTGGGCGATGCCCGGGGAAGGCAAGGTTAATGCGCTCCCAGCCGCACCCTGCGGTGCCTCTGCCAGCTCAGGAGACGCTTCGGGAGGCACTGGCCAGCAGGGAGAGGGGGAGCCGGCCCGGCAACCTTTGTAGCCACGCAGCTGCAAAGCTTGCCGAGCTGCCCCCCACCTTCCCCGCCATGCCTGCAACTTTTATCAGGAGGCGCTGGCTGGCAGGGAGAGGGAAGCCCGCCCGGCAAACTTTGCAGCTGCGTGGCTACAAAGGTTGCCAGGCCCTCTCTCCTGCGCATGCGCAGAAGAAAAATAAAATAAAAAAATTCAGAAAAAATTCGGAAAAAAATTAAAAAAAAAGATGGCGGCGCCCACGGACCAGCACCGATTGATCTGGTTCGGTGACATCATTGTGACATCACCAGTGGGTCACTACCGGTTCGGGCGAACTGGTCTGAACCGGGTGGAACCCACCCCTGGTACTGTAGCAGCAGCTATCCACAATTATTTTTACCATTATTTCGTCCCGACCCATGTGGCCCAGTACGGTACTGGGCCACGTGGGTCGGGATGAAATAAGGGTTAAAAAAGTGTGGATAGCTGCTGCTACAGTACCCTTCGGAAGGCCCGCATGAGGTGCGAGTTTCCTGCTGCAGAAGTGGCTGCGCCCGAGTAGCGCTTTTGGGAGAGAAGACAAAGGGGAAGCGATCAGCTTCGCCTCGCCTCGCCCCTCGCCCCTTGCCCTTAGCCCCCCTTCGGCTCTCCAAGGGTCTCTCCCAGAACCAAGCTCTGGCAGAGCTCCTTGCAGGGCTCCTTCCTCCTTCTCTCTGGTCTGATTCTCAAATATTTTCAAGCAAAACACTGCTGAGAGAGGGAAGTATCTCTTCCCCCTTCCTCGCCAAACTTTGCGTATAGGCATGACGTTTCACAAAGTTCCTTAATCCACGGCTGCTGGCTCCCTCCCTTTGTGCTTTTTATACACATACCGACATACCCACCCTGCCTGGGGATGCCGTTTCCCCCTCCCAAGACTCCATTTCCAAGGAAAGAAGAGTGCTGGGGCGGCACTGGACTTTCCCCTCCACCCTGGCTCCTCTCAGCCTGAACTTTGCTCCTGAAAGCCTGCGGGCCACTTCTCTGCTTGAGCTCCGCCAGAGCTTGGTTCTGGGAGAAACCCTTGGAGAGCCGAAGAGGGGCTAAGGGCAAGGGGCGAGGTGAAGCTGATCGCTTCCCCTTTGCCTTCTCTCCCAAAAGCGCTCCTTGGGTGCAGCCACTTCTGCAGCAGGAAACTCGTGCCTCATGCCGGCCTTCCGAAGGGTACTGTAGCAGCAGCTATCCACACTTTTTTTTTAGCCCTTATTTTGTCCCAACCCACGTGGCCCAGTACCGTACTGGGCCACATGGGTCGGGACGAAATAATGGTAAAAAAAAAATGTGGATAGCTGCTGCTACAGTACCCTTTGGAAGGCCGGCGCGTGGGGCGCATCGCTTGGCCTCCTGCTGCTTTTGTGGCTGCAATGGATGGCAAAAGCGGCTGCGCTTGCTGGAGGTGCCAGCCGGAGCGGCACCCATGAGGCAGCTGTTCCGTGGATGGAATTGCCTGCTGTGACTGTCACCATTAGGTAAGGAGGGCGCGAGGAGTGTGGGGTGTGTCGCTTGGCCTCCGGCTTCTTTTGCAGCCGCAATTGGCTGCAAAAGTGGCCACGCTTGCTGGAGGAGGCGGCCTGAGTGGCACCGCGAATCAGCTGTTTTGTGAATGGTGGGATGGCCAGCTGTGACCCCCTACTCAATATAGCTCTACTCAATATAGCTCTACACCATAAGTTCAAGAGGTTATATTACCAAATTTTCAATTTTTTCATTTGGATGTTTTAATCACTGGACAGGTAGTACAAAGTATTAGAATCCTATTTCTCTTCCACACAAAGTGTCCAGGTTGTACCACTTTTGAAATGTTATCGCTATTCAACTTGCCAAAGAACTGGGGGGAGAGTAGGGTACAAAGAATGCAGACACTCCAGAGATGGACTGTGAGAGCCAAGATCCCATCAAAGCCACTGATGCAGGTGTCCAACAGAAAAATGAACTGTTCTCAAAGCAAAAGGACAGTTCATAATTGGACAATGTGACCAAACAGGGGTGGGGAGAAGGAGAAGCTATTGTTTAATTATACAAGCATTGCGCGGGAAAAACCAGAGCTGGTTTTGATTCTTCAGTACCGAAACGGTGTATCCAATAAAGTTTTGCTTTTGGGATTTCAGAGTTCCTGAGAGTGTCTACTTTTCTTGGGTTTGCTAGTCAGACGGTTGACACAAAGATTATGCAGTGGTTGCCAGGCAACCCTACCCAACTCCAAGTATGTGCTTCAGGAATTACCTATTTACTACCTCAGAGCAGGATGTGACTACCAGGGTATCCATATCTTCACTTTTAGGCCTCAACATCTGTCCTTGGCCTGACCAGAAAAATCTGTTGAACAAGGAAAAGTGGCCACAAACTCCTGATTGGCTCTCAGTGTAGATGACCAGGCTGAGCATGAAGGTGGGGTCAAATGTGTTATCAGTTTGGAGTCACTCTGCTCCCACAAGAGACCTACGTCCAGGCTCCCTTGAATTCCATTGACTCATATCTAGTGCCAATTTGTCTTGGTCACTACTAGATCAGATTCTTGTGTATAGGTACTATGTAACAAACTTGAAGTACTTTAAACTAAACTCCTGTTCCCGGTTATTTGTGCCTGACACTTGGTGCTGTTAGTTATTTCCCAATTTGGGAGACTTTTTGTACTTGAACCTATCTCTTAGAGTTATTCTGAAGAAAAAGTGGGTGTGAAGGACATGAAAATTCAAGATGTAGTGATGAGAAAGACTAGACAAATTCATGAAGGACAAGCTATCAATAACAACAAATTTTACTTCAAATCCTGGAGGCTGGTTTCTATGTATACCATTTCCTGAGGAACAAGAGCTGAGGGATGGTTGTTGAAGGCATCTCTCTCAGCAGATTGTATGTGCATTATGGAGTGAGTCATACATTTTTGTAGAAATAAAATAAAATAGACCTCCTGTCTGTGGATATCTCTTAAGTATCTGGAAACTATGGAAACAGACAGCTGGACTAAATAGGCCTTTTTATCTGATCCATTCTGAAATGAGTTATGTTGTCAGAGAGGGAGAGAGGGGGGGGGGAAATCAAAATTGAAAGAGAGAGCTGTCCATACGGACACCAATGCATTTCTTGGAAATCCCTTAATCAAGGAAAAGATGAGTAATAAACATTCCTTAAAACAGTTTCATTTCTTGCAGTTCTTCTACGCAGACCTGAAACGCTGACCTTTCGCAAAGTGCTATTTTCCACAAGAACCGGTCTTCTAAAGAAGATATTTCAAGAGCTGGGCATCCTTATTTTCCCTCCCTTTTGGCTGAAAAAAAAAACATAAAAAATTAAACACCTAGACTGCATTTATATTAAAATGGCATTTGGAGCTCCATTGTCACTTGCTAGAGGCCTAGACGCTGCCGTACTCACACTAAGTAAACCTGTGAATATGCTGCTGTGTAAGAAGGCCATCCCTAAACAAGGAGGAAAATGGGATGTATTAGAACTGAAAGTTAATGGTATAAGTCGAAGCAGGGGATAGGAAATTAAATAATCAGAACTCCGCAGCAGGTGATGATGGACTATTTCCATGCATGGCTCTGGTTCTTTTAAGTGCACAATGGATGCCCGGATCCTGTCGACCAGACCCAGGTGGAGAAGGGAATTCAGATGAGGAGCACTGAAGCTCAGCTGCCGACAGCAGCCTGATTATCCTTTCATATATTCAAGAAGACACACAAATCAGCACGTCTTTTCATTCTGAAAACATCCAGCTTACGTGACAATCGGTAAATCCCCTGCTCCAGTCTTTTCAAGGCTGTTCCTTCTTTGTGCAAGGAAGGTGGTGTGGTCAGAGCAATGGGGTTCTTCTGCTCCCCTCAGGCCCAGTAATGAGAGAAGCAATGGATCCTTTTTTGGTCTCTGCGTACAATACTCCACCTTTTTTTTTTAATAGTCACTGAAATATGAATCAGTTGCAGAAACAAATGGTGGCTTCTCCATTCTCTAGTGCAGGGGTGTCAAACTCAAGGCCCGGGAGGCAGATCCAGCCCACGGGGTGCTTAGATCTGGCCTGCGGGGCCACCCTAGAAACAGCAAAGGACCAGTCCGCGATGCCTCTGCCAGCGAAAACGGAGCTCAGGAGCCCATTTTCGCTAGCAGAGCGCTCAGGCCACCACAGACGCCCCCGGCACATGTGATGTCAAGCTGGCCACGCCCACTCTGGCCATGCCCACCGCAGCCCCCGAGGTCAAACACAACCCTGATGTGGCCCTCAATGACACCCCTGCTCTAGTACCTTCTTCCCTATTTCCCCAACTTAAAATACAATCTTATTATTCCTTTTGGAAAATTAGGCCTCAGGATTGCCCCTGTGGGATATACCAATCTTTTAAAAATAGAGCATTACATAATGCTACTTTTATCTGTATGATCAGTGCACTACATTCCTCCTCGTTTATTTTTATGAGTCGGTTATGCACATCTTCACATCCATGTTTAATGTACATATTGCCTTCAGAAGTTGTGGGTGCTCCATCACTGGAAGTTATTAAGAAGACATTGGACAGCCGTTTGTTCAGAATGGTATAGGGTCTTCTGCTTGTGCAGGGGGTAGGACTAGAAGACCCCCAAGGTCCCTTCCAACCTTATTATTCTGTCACATATTTCCTGCCACTTCTTTCTTTCCTTCAAAATTTAAATATTCCTTGCAGGAATTTTTCATTCCACTTTTTTTTCCAGCTTTGCTACCAGCCAAATCTGAACCACGAGAGAAGTGGAAATTAAAGTCAAAAAGGTAATGGTTAAAAAGATATGTTGACCATTAACAAATCTGTTCTGTTTCAACTTGGTTCCAAGTAGACCTACAGAAAATCCAACTATCCAGAGCAGTACTTCTCAACCTTGACAACGGTTGAGTTCAACTCACAGAAATCTCTAGCCAGATCTTCAGAATTGGCAATATTCTTCGATTCAGATTATTATGCCTTGATGGATGTCAACAAAACACGCTTAATAATGTATAAAGATCAGCGTGTCTAAATATTTTGAATCATCCTTCAATAAACTAACACAGCATAATGCCATTAGCATTCATCTATAAACTCTGCATATGATTTGATTTTGCACAAACTACGGAAGCGGTAAAATAAGCACCAGTTAGTGGATATTATGAATTCAATATTCAACAAACATTAGAAATTCATCAGATACATGATTTAACCCAATCAGTTAATCAGGATGTGATTGCTTCCATTTATGTGAAATTTCTTGAACTGCTTTAAGATGATACAGGTAGACCTTGACTTATGACCAGTTGCTTATTGACCCATTCAGAGTTACAACGGAGCTACCTGGGAGTATTTACGATGCAGTTCTGAAGTTCCGACAGCTCCGCACAAACACACACCTATGGTGACATAACTGTAGGTTGGATGCTTAACAACTGATCAGCATTTGCAGCCATTTGCAGCATCCCACAGTCACGTAGCCATGTTTTATGACATTTTTGCTAAAAAAAACCAAATTCACTTAACAACTGCCACCAAAAAGGTAGAAAAATCGGACTGGTCCCATGAGCGATCTGCTTTATGATCGTCACGACTTACAACCACGAAGGACAGGCTCCATTATGGTCATGACAGGGATTGTTATTTATTGAATGTTTTTATGTTGCAATACAGGTAGTCCTCGGCTTACAACAGTTCATTTAGTGACCTTTCAAATGGCACTAAAAAAAGGGACTTATGACCATTTTTCACACATGACTTTTGCAGCATCCCCATGGTCACGTGATTTACATTCAGAGGCTTGGCAACTGACTCACATTTATGACGGTTGCAGTGTCTCGGGGGGTCACGTGATCCCCTTTTGTGACCTTCTGACAAGCAAAGTCAATGGGGAAGCCAGATTCACTTAATGTTTATGGAGATTCTCAGTCATCCAGGTCATGGTTGTCCCAAAAGTGCTTTTTCAAGAGGCAACTGGACTTTCTGGTTTTTCTTGGAAGACACGGGCCCATTTCCGGCTTCCGGAGGGCCTCCAGAGCCTAAGGGAGACCGTTTTTGCCCTCCTGGAGGCTCGAGGAAAGCCTCAGGAGCCTGGGGAGGGTGAAAAACGGGCCTTCTGGAAGTTCCGGGAGGCCAGAAACGGGCCAGAGCGCCTCCGGAGCCCAGAGAGGGTGAAAATGCCCCCCCCCCGCCGCCGCCATGGTGCAGGAGGCCGACTAGGCCACGCCCACCATGGCCACGCCCACCCAGCAACCGGGCAGAGAACCCATTGCTAAAATTTTTGTGCCCACCCCTGCCTAAGGTTATGTCTGCAAAGATAGCATATCAAACAAGGAAGGCTGCAGGGAAGGTCAAAAAAGTCAAGATGGTGACCGTGACCACCCAATCTTCCCTTTTTATATATACATCCTTCAGAAAAAGAGCAACATCTAAACCTCCTGTGTTCCTTGAAAACTATTTCCGCCAGACAAGAAATGTGAAGCAAGCTTGTGGCTAAATTCCAACCAGGATAATTATCTTCTCTCTTAAACGATTTATGTAGGTCTAAATAGCATTTTGCACTTTGTGATATTTTTAAATTATACATATTATATCCAGGAGACAAGTAAGGCTGAAAATACAGTAGTCCTATTTTAGGAAAACACATACCAACTATTATTGATTGCGTCGGAGTGGTTCCTTACAAGAAAGGACAGGCAAAGGTTTTAAGATAGGAAGGGTTTCAGAGCTAAATTATCTGTAGTAGCCATGTGCTTTTTCCAAATATGAGTGCGATTTCTCATGGAAATTATGGTCCTTCAGAGGCGCGGGTGTCATTAATGCCAAAGAGGGGGGGGGCATATTCTCAGATTTGATTTGTAACTTTAATGTTCCTCTATTAAAATTGGTCTTGGAAGGAAGAAAAGAAATGTATGAATCACACAGGGCTCCCACACTGTGGGGTTTTGTTTGTTTTTTCTTTTTCAGTTGAAGTAAGTCATCATCAACTTCTTGGATATAATGTTTAAAATGTGCTTCTTTGTGTGTGAAAAGCTCCAGTGAGAAGATGGGGTGAGAGCTTGCATAAATTCCGAACTGGGACAAGTTTGGAATCGGTTCTGACTCAGCACCTAAACAAGAGGATTTCATGCTTCCACTTATAGAAACGTTCTCTTCTGTGAATACGATGGAAGGATTCACAGTTCCGTATTAAATAATTCCAACGTTTCAGCACTGGGGCCCCTACTACACACCCTCTGATATCATGCAAGCAGTGTTTTGCAACTGGTTTCACAGAGAAGGGGGGGAAACCCTGAGTGTTGTGAGAGGCAGATGTATTGAAGTCGAAGGAAGCAATGTGCATTTCAGATGCCAACATCTAAGGGTCTCTAAATTGTTAGGTCAGGGAATAAAGCCCTTAGCCCCGTAACCTTAATAAACCTGTTTGAGGGGCTTCTTCGGGGCAGGAGAGAGGAATCGCTGCCATCCTACTGTGGAAAGCCCCCCTCCTCGAAGAATGAAATATTTCGAGGAATATTAAAAAGGCAGAATATTATATTTCCCCAAAGGGAGAAAAGGAGAAACATGTTTTTTTTAGAGGCAGAAAGCGGCCCCACTTTTTCTTAATAGCCCACAGCAGATATCAGCACTTAAGAGATAAAGAGCTTATTGAAAGAGGAAGACAAATGTCTAGATAGCTCTATTCATAAGCAAAGCAAACACTGCAGGCAGAAATCCATTCAAGACGGGATATTTTGAAACTCCCTCTAGGAATGTCTGAACAAAAGCAGAGTGATAGGATTAGAAGCAGCCCCTCAGCTAAGATCCAACACAGGATGAAAGTCATTAAGCCACAATAGGAATTGTCCAACACCCTTTCAGAACACAAGCCCCTTCATTGCATGACCCCCAGAACAGTCCAAACTTTACCTGGGAGCTCAGATAAACAATAAACCAGAGGTTGACCAGATTAGCTCAGACAAACGCCTAGGATTTGCATTTCCTCTTTTGCCTATAGAGCCAGCTATGACCCCTACATAACCCTATAGGAATCTGACAACAGCCAATAGAATATATGTTCTTGCACAGGAACAGGAAGCTCAAATTCAAAGATAACCCCCCCCCTCAATTCCATTTTGTCAGCTGCACCAGAACCATAAACGCTGCTGCTTCTGTTCATTATTAAACCATCTTTCTAATCAGCCTCCATGTTTCCAGTGTCTTTCTCCCAGCTTGGACCTGAACCAGATGGATATTTCTTCCAACACTACTACTGCTTCTGCACCAGATGTTGCTTCCATAGGCAACACCCCAGTTGATCAACACAGCCACCAGCCTCTTTTCGGATCGGTTGGGTCCCTTGCGTGGACCAGACATGCAAGAGAACCACGCCCTAAAATGAAAAGAAGGCATTTTGGCTCCCACGTGTTTAACACACTCATCATTCAGCTTTGGCACAGCTGCAAACTAGTCCTTAGGCTACCAAAGGTGTTTGTGCCAAAAACAGGGGCTCACCTCTAAGCTTTTGCCTACAAAGATGCTAAAACACCACAAGCCACACCCATTTTTTTTCTCCTCCTCCTTTAATAAGCATGCCCACTCTTTTAATTTTGGTTGGTCCAATTGTTTTCGGACAAAATGTATTGGAGCAAAAACTATGCAATATTGTACAGGCTCTGAAGAACTAGTGACAATGAATATTGTACTGAATTCTTTTTCCCCTCTGACTTAATTTTTTTTGGGGGGGGGGAATCCATCTGCTGTAAAAGTTTTTTTGATTTTTCAAACTAAGCCTCACCATTTTATGTTAAGACTCACCAAGTTAATTTTAGGCAAATGATGAATGTGATCTTTGGTTTGTAGGTGGGAACAGATGCTATTTATGAAACAATTCCCTTGAGGGGGGATTTCTAAACCTTTCCACCACTTAGAAACAGATGGGCTTTGCTTTTTTTACAGGATTTCTTTTGCTTATGCTGCAAACATTTTATTTCCATCCAGTGAGGAGCAGATACATAGCATGAAGCATCAGGCTAATCTCTGACTCCTGATGTATCACACCGATGCTCATTACAGGCCGTTTTAATGTGCCCATGAATCATGCTCTGATTCACAGCCGAACTTTCTGGCAGACTTGCAAATAAACAGGGCTGTGGTGTCATCTCCCTCCAAAAAAACATCAGAATCCATAGAAGGTGAATGTATCACATCTCTGAATTTTTTTTTTCATGCATTTCCCCCCCCCCACCCTGATCATGACTAGGAGTGTCTACAACAGGGGTGTCAAACTCGCGGCGTCACGTTGTCGTCATGTGACGTATCATGACTTTTTTTCCCCTTTGCTAAACCGGGGGTGGGGGTGGCCAGCATGTGACGCATCCAGCCCGCAGGCCGCCAGTTTGACACCCTTGGTCTACAACAGGGGTGTCAAACTCGATTTCATTGAGGGCCGCATCAGGGGTGTGTTTGACCTCGGAGGGTGGGGGGCGTGGCCAGGGGCGTGGCCAGCTCGACGTCACTCATCGAGGCTCCGTTTTCAGCCGCGATGGCCTCCTGCAACCCTCTTCCAGTGAAAACGAAACCCGGGCTACGTTTTCACTGGCAGAGGGCTGCAGGAGGCCGTCGCAGCCGAAAACAGAGCCCAGGAGGGCCGCACGTGGCCCTCCCAAGTTCCATTTTCACTGGCAGAGGCACTGCGGGCCGGTCCTTTGCTGTTTCCAGGCTGGCCCCATGGGACAGATCTAAGCACCCTGCGGGCTGGATTCGGCCTGCAGGCCTTGAGTTTGACACCCCTGGTCTACAAGGTATGGTCAAAAAAGTGATGATGGCACCCACAAAGGTGCGATCAAAACATCATAGGTAAATATGGACATCATCTTGACTTTTTTGACCACACCCTGTGGACACTCCTAATCGTGAGAAAAAGGGTACCTGCTTTGAAGCATCCAAGTCAAGTGCTACGGTATCTTTCCAGCCCCAGACACTGCAATGCATCCTTTAGGAATCGAATACAAATACGTCATGTCTCTATCAGCTTGGATAATTCTCAGATGCATCACAGGTTACATACCTTAATAATGTAGTCTGACCTCAAGAAAAGAGCAGAGGGACGTGGTGGTGCACCCGGAAAATTATGTCACAGGGAATTGTATAAGAATCGATATTAGAGAAGACTTCTCTACCCTTATGGCATCTTCCAGGAGCTGCCCATCAACCCTATTTAAGGTAACCCACATCCCTGCCAGGGTAGGAGCGAATCAGAGGATTATCTGTGGGGCCATTATGAAGAATAGTCTTGCTATCTGGCAGGTAAGTTGTTTGGAACCATTAAGAGTTGGACTCTGAATGGATAGATCCACGCCCAGTATGGTCATGTAGGGTTTGTGACTGCCAAGAAAGGGGATGGCGTCCTCCAGTCGGTGAGTTTGGCCAACGTTTTGTTTTCTATGGGATGGTCCCCTGAGCCTTGGAAGAGGCTGTGGTGTGCTCCCACCATAACAGGACACTGCTGGATCCAACCATGCTGCATAATCTCTCTCTCCACTCTCCAACCTCCTCTTTTTTTGGGGGGGGGGGAGAAAGTTGTGGGAAGGGTGATTGGGCTTCAGCTCCAGAGGAGCCTGGAGGAAATGGATTATGTAGACCTGTTTCAGTTAGGATTCAGTGCAAAGATGGTCCCACACACTTGTTGATGACCTGTGGCAGAGCTGGGATGCGGAGGTGGTCCATCCATCTTGATCTTCCTTGATCTGTCAGTAACTTTTGATACCTCAACCATGGTCTGTTTTGGGTTTACTTAAGGCAGTGGTTCTCAACCTTCCTAATGCCGCGACCCCCGCCCCGCCCCGCCACCGCGACTGCGTGTTGCCAGTCATCAAGATGGCAGGCTAGCGCGCGCTTAGGCGACCCCTGTGAAAGGGTTGTTCGACCCCCAAAGTGGTCGCGGCCCACACCGCCACCGCGACCCCCGCCCCTCCCCCTCCCCACGCGCGATGAGGTGACAAAGGGGGCGTGGCACCAAGATGGCAGGCTAGCGCACGCTTAGGCGACCTCTGTGAAAGGGTCATTCGACCCCCCAAAGGGGTCACGACCCACAGGTTGAAAACCGCTGACTTAAGGGGTCGGGAGTGGAAGGCACCCTTTTATGTTGGCTCTCCTGCTTCCTTTGTGGTCAATTTCAATCAGTGTTGACCAAGGATGCTTGGTCAGTGCTGGGAACAGTGTTGTCGGGTGCTGCAGGGCTCGACACCCTCTCCTCTGGTTTAACATCTATATGAAACTTGCACATGTTAAAATATATTACATTCTGAATGTTAAGCCTGGCTTAACATTTACATGAAGCATCAATATGCTGATGAAGCCCAATTATGTATCTTGATGCTGGGCCAGCCAACTGATGCTGTTAAGATCTTGTCACAGTGTCCGAAGGCTATGTGTGCCTCAGGGGTGGATTCTAACTTACCTCGCTGCCGGTTCGCTTCCTCCCACGCCACGTGGCCGCGCCTCGTGGGCGTGCGTGCGCCTCGTGCGTGCATGCGCAGTCCAAAAAAATGAAAAAAAATAAAAATAAAAAACGCCAAAAACAAGATGGCGACACATGCGCAGTGCCGGAAACTCAGCTTCTGCGCATGCGCAGAAGAAAAAAAAAATAAAAAAATTCAAAAAAAAGATGGTGACATCATCATGACATCACCAGCAGGTTGCTACCGGTTCAGGAGAACCGGTCCGAACCGGGAGGAACCCACCTCTGGTGTGCCTGGCTGGGGAGGAACAGTCTTAGGCTCAATCCAGACAAATTGCGTTGCTGTGGATATTTCGCCCCCATGGTCAGAGGGTTTTCCCCATTGATCTTGGATGGGATTGCCCTTTCCACTCAACACCAGTGCACCATTGGGGAATTGTCTTGGATTCATAGCTCTGCTCAAGAAAGATGTTAGTAAATAAAAATAAAGAGGCTCCCAAACTTTAACCGTATCGTTAGGAAATAATTTAATTCTGCACTATTCTACGCAGAACAAAATCAGGGCTGGAAATCTGTCTAGACCAGGGGTATCAAATTCGATTTCATTGAGGGCCGCATCATTGTTGTGTTTGACCTCAGAAGGCGGGATGGGCGTGGCCCAGGAGTGGGTTGTGGATCCTGTTGCTGCCGGTTCACTCAGGGTTGCACACGCACCAGCAGCAATAAAAAAATTGCTTCTGCGCATGCGCAGAAGCAAAATCCATGATGGCGGCGCCCACAGAGACCGCCAAAAGAACCGGTTCTGTGACATCATCACTGGTTTACTAGCGGTTCTAAAGAACTGGTTAGAACCAGTAGGAACCCACCTCTGGTGTGGCCAGCTCGATGTCACTTGTGTCCGGGGCACCTGTGGTGGCCAAGTGCTAAGGCAAGACTTCCCTGAGACTCTCCCTCATTCTCATTATAATCTCCTTCCTTCCTTCCTTCCTTCCTTCCTTCCTTCCTTCCTTCCTTCCTTCCTTCCTTCCTTTCCCTTCCCTTCCCTTCCCTCTTCCTTCTCCTTACTTCTTCCTTCCCCTTTCCTTATTTTTCTTTCCTTGCTCTCTTCCCATCTTCCATTCTTTTTTTCTTTGTCTTTCCTCTTTCCCTTTCTCCTTTCCTGTCCCTTCTTGCATGCTCAAATGCAAAAGGGGAAACATTTCTCCTTTTGTTTGGTTTTTAGTATGTTTTGCTAGCCCTCTGCCAGTGAAAACGGAGCTTAAGGGGGGCTGCGTGCACTACCACCCTGTGCCCCATTTTCGGCTGTGATGGCCTCCTACAGCCCTCTCCCAGCAAAAATTCAGCCATTGCGGCTGAAAACGGGATGCGGGGTGCATGCATGCCCCCTCCCAAGTTCCATTTTCGCTGCCAGAGGCACCGTGGGCCGGTCCTTTGCTGTTTCCAGGCCGGCCCCGTGGGCCAGATCTAAGCACCCCGTGGGTCGGATGCTGCCACGGCCCTTGAGTTTGACACCCCTGGTCTAGACTGAATCTGGTCGCAGATAATCTTAGTAACATAAAGACTGGATTCACCACATTAAGCTACAATTTGTAGTTGGGATTATAGAAAGGTTGAATTCCGTTCAACTTGAAAGTGATTCAAATTGAGTCATCGATGTAAATAGTTTTTTTTAATTATTTGGGAAAGACAATATATACTGATCCAATTTAATGGTTTCAATCAAGTCAACACAAGTTTCCAAACTGATCTATAGTCAGATTCTGTAAATACAGTATTCACACATTCCCCGTCAAGCTTGGTTTAGTGGGTTGTGCAAACATAGCCATTATGGTGTGTACCCCTGACCTGCTGTTTTGTGTGAGGAGTTATCCATGTACTTGACTAAATAAATTGTGATTAAAATAAAACTTGGTGAAATGAGTTAGAAGCTCAGAAGAATATGGCATTTTCTAAAGTGTAATTCTAGGTCTGCAATTAGAGGAAGCAATACTTGCTTTTCCACCTGCATTGTATTATTTATTACATTTCTGCACGGAATACGGTTGAAATAATTTACTCAAAGTCAGAGACGAAAACCCGAGAGCTGTTGCTGCCCTGGTGTGAGAGATGATGAAAAAAGAATGGGTAGTAACCTTTTAAACATAAAACAAGTATGCTTTTCAGGAGTAACTCAGCGTTACCTTTTCCATTCTTCTTTATGTGACTTCCTGCGGGGATAAAGCTATCATCTTTGCATTCAGCCATGGGACTGATGGCTGCAGTCCCACCTTTTAAAAGTAAATTGAATCCAGCACTTTGAGACAAAAAGAATTGTATCCAACTGACAAAGATCCATGGCAGAAAGATAGATTTGGCACTGACATACATTCACACAGTGTGGTGGTGTGAATTCCCAGCAAAGTTTGAGTGAGGGGAACAGAGCAGGGGTGAAATCCAGCAGGTTCTGACAGGTTCTGGATAACCGGTAGTGGAAATTTTGAGTAGTTCGGAGAACTGGTAGCGGAAATTTTGAGTAGTTCAGAGAACCGGCAAATACCACCTCTGGCTGGCCCCAGAGTGGGGTGGGAATGGAGATTTTGCAATATCCTTCCCCCAGGAGTGGGGAGGGAATGGGGATTTTGAAGTATCCTTTCCCTGGAGTGGGGAGGGAATGGAGATTTTGCAGTATCTGTCCCCTGCCACGCCCACCAAGCCACGCCCACCAAGCCACACCACGTTCACCAAGCCACGCCCACAGAACCAGTAGTAAAAAAAATTGGATTTCACCACTGGAAGAGAGTTAGGCAGTTCCTTCCTAAGAGTTCTCAGAGGATATCTTTAATGATGCAATAGTTTATTATTGCAAGATTTCAGGCAAGGGGTGAGGAAAAATAAAGGAAATTGCTTAGAAGAAACTCAGTTTGTCTCTCTTGGCTTTTGGACCCGGTATCAATTTTGCCAAACTAAAGCAAACTACATAAATGATGCAAGTTATACTTTGACAACTCTTAGGGAGGAGCTGCCTTAACTCTCTGAGGGTAGAACAAGAAGCAAGGGGTGGAAACTAATCAAGGAGAGAAGCAACCTAGAACTAAGGAGAAATTTCCTGACAGTCAGAACAATCAATCAGTGGAACAACTTGCCTCCAGAAGTTGTGAATGCTCCAACACTGGAAGTTTTTAAGAAGATATTGGACAACTATTTGTCAGAAATGTTATAGGGTATCCTGCCTGAGCAGGGGGTTGGAAGGGACCTCCAAGGTCCCTTCCAACTCTGTTATTCTATTCTATTCCATTCCATTCCATTCTTCCTCCCAACCACACTATCTAAACTTTGCTGTCTCTTGCTCCTCTGGAATGCAGCTCCTCCCTCCTGGGAATTCTGACTACATTCCACCACACACAGCATGCATTTGCTCTGATCCAGGCTCTAGACCAGGGGTCCCCAAACTTGGCAACTTTAAGACTTGTGGACTTCAACTCCCAGAATTCTCCAGCCAGCATAGCTGGCTGGAGAATTCTGGGAGTTGAAGTCCACAAGTCTTAAAGTTGCCAAGTTTGAAGACCTCTGCTCTAGACTCAGATTCTGAGGCTGAAGCTGAAGAAATCCCTCCAGCTGGTTCTGTGGAATGTCAGCTTCAGGAAGGACAGAGCCAGACATTACTCACAGTTGCACCTGAGCATCTGGACCTGGATCTGGACCTGAGGATGATGTAAGGCTTCTCAGCCCCCACATCAGACAAGTAGAAAGGAGAGCAGAACAGCGAACATCTATTAGGCTACCCCTGTTTTCCCCAAAATAAGACCTATCCTGAAAATAAGCCCTAGCATGTTTTATGCATGTGCCTAATATAAGCTCTACCCCACACACACAAAATAAGCCCTACTTAAGTGCCTGCCAGGCCAGCTGCCCCACATACCCTGCACCGGCTTACCTCAGGGCCCCCGCAGCCAGGCCATCCACACCCCAACAACTGCTTCATGGCCGCGGCACTGGCGCATCGCTCGGCCTTCTGCTCCGTTACGGCTACAATCAAGCAGAAGTGGGTCGGAAGCCACGTGGGGTCCTGCTGGATGGGACTGCCAGAGCTGCCGCCGCAAGGTGAGGCAGGTGTTCGGGGCGTGGGTGGCCTGGCTGCAGGGGCCCTGAGGTAAGCCGGTGCGTGGCACGTGGGGCAACTCCACCCCTCTTGCCTCATGGCGGCAGCACTGGCATGCCCTGCTGCCTCCTGCCCTGTCACGAGCAAGCAGAAGAAGTGGGCCTCCCGTACACCGGGGGGGGGGAGAAATCCCCCCAAAATAAGCCCTAGTGCTTATTTTGGATCCCAAAAGAAAATAAGACTGGGTCTTATTTTCAGGGAAACACGGTACTTACCAAGCCAAAGAGCCAGCAAGTGAATTTTGTTTCTTAGACTTTTTGATTAGCTCACAATCTTGACTCAGCTCTGAAAAGCTTCTTCCACATGCTAGGGTTCTCAAAACAAACCTTATAGGCAAGCTTTGTCTTTGTTTACGTTCCTATGCTTCCTTAACATTTCTTTGTTTCACTGTAAAGTCTTCAGTTTATTTATCGTGATAAACTGATAAATCATCTGAGAAACCACTTGTAGGTGTGTATGATTATGCGAAATCCGCAGCAGAACAATGTATTTGGAGACAAGTGGACTACTGAGAAATCATATATCGTTTGAATCAACCCTACCCTGAAGTAAGGCTTTACTGCAGGATGAATAAGAGTATTTGCAAACTACTTCTGTTCTCAGTGGGACGCACTTTTTTAAAGTAACGTTCTATTTGAAAACATGTGTAGGACCTCATTCAAACTAAATTCAGTAAATTCACAATTTTTTACATGTACGATGTTGCATCCATTTTGTGTGTGAAGGAAGTCAGCTTAAGACTATGCTGAGAAGTGAGAATAAGTAGAATTTAGTTTGGTTTTCTCTCCCAAATCTTCTCTCCTGTAACTCCATTTATGCAAAGCACAGTTGGAAACAGGGCCTGGGCTTCTACCATTCCAACAAGATTGTGATGAGGAAGATGGACTCTGGGTTTGCTAACTATATCCAGGTGAGATGGGTATTTTTTCCTGATTGAGAAAAGCATCATTCGGCTATAGCAAAGAAGATGGCGTTTAGTTTCCTGCACAGTCTCTAAAGCTGAGGATGCTACTCAAGGGAGAACAAATAGAAAGGAAGCAGGGCCTGTCTAACATTATCCAAGCAGAAAATCCAGCATGGCATTGAAAATCAGTAATTCTCTTCTCAACCAACTCAGAACATGTGCCAAATTCTGAGAACTTATTCAAGGAGATAAGGATCTAACTTACCCTGTATTTTTCTTTAATTATCTAAGTATGTTAATTTATTTCCTTTTTTTCTGATTCTTTCCCCAATGCAGTCCATTTTTTTTTAAACCTAGAAATGTGGCTTCATTCTTTCATGAATTGCTCATTAAAAACGTGAAATTTGACTAGCTTGGTTTCAGGATTGGCGCACAAGGTTTGTTAAGTTCTGTGTTTGTGGGTTACGGCTGGATCCACAGCATCTTCTTTTCTACTTTCTTAGAGCTGGTCTGAAGGAAGACGACTTTGTTATGAGAAGAATATCACAGCGGGAGGTTCAGATGGCATTTATCACAGGTGTCTTCTACTAAAGAATTCATGGATAAGATCTGCCAGGGATATTCAAAATTCCCCTCCTCCCCGTTCATAACAGAGCGCCATCATTTTCTTTCTCAAGAAGTTGGGTAAATCCATGAAATTAAGAGTACTCTTATCTGCTCAAGGACAGCAAGATTTTCAGGCATTTAAAATGCATAATTAATCTGAAAAAAGTGATGGGGTGTTTTGTGTGTTTTGTGAACTGCGCCCAAAATAGACTTAAATCTTTTTCTAAACTATTAGACTGCATTTTAAATACCAAGGGGATTCATATATTGACCCTGCTAAGCTGTCTTTAACCAGTTAATTAAACCCCAGTTGCCTAAACTCACAAAGTATGCTACGTTAAAATCAAAACAGCAGTATGAAATAGGATGACACATGAGTCCATCTTACGCAGCAAAATATTCTGATTTCCATACTTTGTACAGATCATAAATATTTGAAATAGGCCATTTGACACACTAAGAGACACCCCCTCCCCCCAAATTAGCTATTAATGGAATTTGCACAGAGCAAATAATGAAAACAGGCGAGGAGGAGGAAAAAATCACCAAGCCACACCTGTAATGGCAAAATGAAAGTGGGAATAATGGCTGCAGTGCCTCAGATAGAAAGTCCATACAGAGAGTGGTAAGGATAGCCGAGATTATAGGAAGCTCGCTTCCTGTTATTCAGGATACTGCTTATAAGTGCTATGTGCTTAGAGCTCAAAGCATTGTTAGAGACCCCACACACCACTTTACGGTCTGTTTCTGTTGTTCCCCACTGGGAGGAGGTTTCAAAGTATTTCTAGCAGAACTACCAGATTCTGTAACAGCTTTGTTCCCTATGCCATCCGTCTGGTAAACTCGCAAGATTCATTTTTCTCACCATGTACATTTATACATCCGGACTAGACTGTGGTGTTTCTCTGTGTCATAGAATATATGTGGGTATATGCATAATTTTGTATTTATTTATTTTGTCATGTTTATGTAGTGTATGTTGGAGATGGTGACCCTTTGAGAGCTGTATGCAACGAAATTTCATTTTAATGTTTGCCGATTAGTGTACATTCAAAGTGACAATAAAGTTATTCTAAGTTCTAAATGGACTGGGCAGAAATCAAGATTGCTGGCTGGAGACTTGGCAGACTTCCAACCTCTCCCCCAACCCTGAGACCAGGGGTGAAATCCAGCAGGTTCTGGAGAACCTGTAGCGGAAATTTTGAATAGTTCGGAGAACCGGCAAATACCACCTCTGGCTGGCCCCAGAGTGGGGTGGGAATGGAGATTTTGCAATATCCTTCCCTTGCCACGCCCACCAAGCCACGCCCACAGAACCGGTAGTAAAAAAATTTGGATTTCACCACTGCCTGAGACAGAGGGTTTTTACAGGCCGTCATTTCCCAGGCTGTCTTTTCTCCCTTCTTCACCGAGGAGGCTTTCAGGCCATGATGGGATTCAGCTCCTGCAAGGCTCAAAAATTGCAAATTCTGCCAAACGCACTTCAGGAGTTGCTGAGGGAAGTCATGCAAACCAGGGAAAAGGTAGAAAATGCGAGGGTAGGGTATTTCAGACTTTTTCCAACCTGTGAGTTAAAAATAAAATATCTGAAGCCCAGCAGCCTACCTAGTCCATCTTTCTCTGCTTCCCTACCTTTTAATACAGAGAAAAGGCACTTTAATCCATGCTGTGATTCTTAGGTCAACCTTGCAGGCACAGCATATAATGCATTACCTCTTTGCTGGAGCAGTTCTTCTAAAAAATCCAAAGATGAGGGATCTTCTGCAGAACTCAGCAGGTTGTCCTTTTTGCAGTCTTTAGGGATGTTTCTAAGAAATGTGGATAGTGATGGAAGGGAAAAGAATTTGCAGAGTTGAGGGATGAGATTTGCACTTAGCACAAAGTGTTTTTGGTAGGGTAAGAGTTCAGGTTGGACTCTTGGAGGTTAAAGGTCAGAGTTTTGGAGATTCTCAAGCAAAAAAATTGCCCCACTCTATTTCTAGGTGGGGATCTGGGAACTTTTATAAGGCAAGGTTCAACTGTTAAGCAATTGATGCCCCCAAAAAGTTGGTATCCTGGCCTCACCCACTCCCTTTTAAATGTAAATTTGAAGTTATCCAAGGGAGTCACGTATGTGAGATTGGCGAGGATATGCAGTAAATCAAATATAAATAAATTTGACTTGAAAATATTTATTTGCAACCATAGGTATTAGGAAAGTTCATATAAAATTAAAACAATCCAAATCAGTGTTTGTTCCAGGCACACACACTTTTCCTGCCTCTGAGAGAGTGAAAAACTTTTGAAACTGTACTGGAACAACTCACAGATGGCCTCTGTTTGTAATCATCTGGCTGTCTGGGAGGGAGACGGCCGAGGCCGTTTAGCAGTGGGCCTCCTGGGCGTGTTTCATCAGAGTCCATCCTGGGAGCACCTGGTCGGGGCCTGCTTCCACACCGGAGATCGTGGCCTGCTGTTTTCCCCTGTTGGAGCCTTCCTGTTTCCCCTCATTGGAAAGGAACAAGGAACTCAGAAACACATTAACAAGGATCTTGGTGACTTTGTTTGTGTCCCACCAGCTCAGTGTTCTGCAGGCCCTGCTGGATATGAGATGTTTTATGGGCAAGTTACATTCATGGGTCTTAACGACAGCCCATATCAAAG
>QLTV01001315.1:365072-400023 GCA_003457575.1 Thermophis baileyi
TTTTAAATTGTTTTTATATGTTTTATTTTTTTATGATGTAAGCCGCCCAGAGTCCTTTGGGAGTTAGCAATAGCACTTAGACTTATATACCGCTTTACAGTGCTTTACAGCACTCTCTAAGCGGTTCACAGAGTCAGCATATTGCCCCCAACAATCTGGGTCCTCATTTTACCCACCTCGGAAGGATGGAAGGCTGAGTCAACCTTGAGCCGGTGAGATTTGAACCGCTGAACTGCTGAACAGTCAGCTGAAGTAGCCTGCAGTACTGCACTCTAACCACTGCGCCACCTCGGCTCTTAGTTGGGCGGCATATAAATTTTATAAAATAAATAAATAAATAAATAAATAAAGTTCAATATATCCCCTTCACTACTTAACAGCACTATAAATAAATACAGAAAATCAATGCAAAAGGCACACTCTTCACCTTTTTGTATCCAGGACCATTTTGAGAGTTTAGTGAAACTTACAGATCCCTTTGCTGAAAAATATATTTAATGGCATGACGTGAAATAGACTGCATTACAAAGGAAACCAACGATGCTCAAAGGCAGTTGAGAAAATATTACTGTACCCCCAAAACAGAAATATAGGATTGCACAGGCTATTTTCTTAATCCATGTATAGTAATTTAGATAGACTTATCAAAGGTAGCAAATCTCTTTGGATCCTAGAGGCCATACATCACTTGGTAGTCTACCTGAACAAAGAGTGATTTTTGGGGAAATAAAGCTGCTGATTCATTCCCGGGTGGAGAAGCCCAATTCTGGGCCAAAGCTGAGAACCTAAAGCTCAGATAAACAGATCACAGTTGATCAAAATACCTTGCTGGGTGTTTTTAAGCCAACTTGGATACCCATCACTCAGGAAAGCTTTAATTGGGATGCTGAAACACACACGCCCCTTTTCCAATTTACTACAGCTTTTTAACTGTCTGTAAAAGCCTCCACAACGTCCAGCTCACTTTCTGGTCTACCTTGCAAAGGCGTTTTTGCCACCGTCTTCAACATCCAAGCCCAGGAATAGGATCTCCCGGTGGTGCCCCATCTAAATGTTACCGAAGTCTGCCCCCTGCTGAGGAGAAAGAGGACGACACTCCTTCAGTCCGGGATCCCTCGATGATGATCCATGTTGGTAAGCCGTGTGTTCCGCTCACACCTTCGAGCCCTAGGATTTCCAGGTGGTCTCCCATCCCGGCAGGAATCCTGTAACGGACAGCGAGCGAGCGAGCGAGCGAGCGAGCGAGCGAAGGCATCCGAGATCCTTCCGCGCAGGAGGGCGCAGCACCCCAGCCTCAAAGTCCTCCGCCCGGTTTCCCAGGCGACGGAGGCCACGCCCCGCGACGACCCCGCCTCTCCCTGAGGGCGGGGCGGCGGCGCTTGCCGGAAGCGGAAGCCGCTTGCCGCTCCTCCCGGGGAGCGCCACGGCCAGGAGGAAGCGGTCTCGGCACGAGCCCATCGGCGGTGGGTCTCGCGAGCGGGAAGGCACGGGCAGGAGCGGCGGGGGGCGAGATGGCAGGCAGTCCCTTGGGGGGGGGCCTTTCAGCGCCTTGCCTTGGGAAAGGCGGCCCTCACCAGCAGCACCGAAGGGTGGGGTGGGGGTGCCTATGGCTTCCCCCTTGGAGGGGAGCTTCCGGTTCTAGCGGGAGGGAGCAGCAGGCGGGGAGGCCTAGACCGTCCCTCTTTAGGTAAGCCCAAGCCGGAAGCGCCGGGGGCGTGACCTGAGCTTCCTTGAAAAGCGCGGGAATTCGGCCTCGGGCCCTGGTGGAGGCCTTGCTTGGGGCGCCCGCTGAGGCCCCGACGGGGCTGCGAGCGACAGCCGTGTCAAAACACGCGCAGTTTGGATGATAGTGTTCATTGATGGCTGTTGCTGTAGTGTAGAGCGGTGTTTCGCCACCTCATCCCCTTTAAGATGGTTGGACTTCACCCCCACCCCCAAATAAACTGGCCGGGGAATTCTGGGAATTGAAGTCCACTCAGACGATGCGGTTGGGAAACATTGGCGTAGAGTAGAGAGAAAGAGAGGAATATAAACCAATTTCGTTGTATACTTGATGTACAATGACAATAAAGACTATTGTTATACTATTATTATTATAAGCCGCATTTCAAAACTCTGCTGGCTTGGAAAGATATGGTGCTGAAGACACGTTAAATGTATTTTTCTGTTCCTGGTATGAATTCTGAATTTGTTTCTCCCGCTCTGGAGAGTGTAGAGTAGTCCAGTATTTGAGGGGCTGCCACAAAGAAGAGGAGGTCAAATTATTCTCCAAAGCACCAGAGGGCAGGAAAGGAAACAATGAATGGAAACTAATCAAGGAGAGAAGCAACCTGGAATTGAGGAGAAACTTCCTAACAGTCATGACAATTAACCAGTGAAACAGCTTGCCTCTAGAAATTGTGGCCGCTCGGTCACTGGAGGTTTTTAAGAAGAGACTAGACAGTCACTTGTCTAAAATGGTATAGGGTCTCCTGCTTGAGAGAGGGCTGGACTAGAAGACCTCCAAGGTCCCTTCCAGCTCTATTCTACGATATTCCTATTCCTTGGTTACAGGCTCCCTCCTCCTGTGTGAGTCAGGAGAAAAAACTAGGGGATCAAGGCTTGTTCCTTAATGCTGCATGTGTGATTAGTCTCTTGTAGGGGGTCCTCTTTATTACTTTCTCCGTTTTGGACCTGCAGAATTGGGGTTGTTGCAGACAACATAGAAGTCATTTTGTTGCATCTAATCCAGATCTTCAAGACTGGGCTATGTCGCATGAGCAAGGGTATCAGCCATGTCTTGGGGTCTTCATCCTTCGGGGGCATGTTGATTGGGAAACTGGCTTTTAACCCTTTCTGGCAGCCAGTTTGACTGGGCTCTTGTTTGAAAATAGGCTGGTATCCTTGCCTTTTCGTCCACAGCATTATGACCTCATCAGCTACCCATCAGAGCTGTGGGCAGATCCAGGCACAGCTTTTGCTGGTGGAGGCTTATCAGTGGAGGGAGACCAGGAAGAACATATTTGTGGAGGTCAAGTTTTGCAAGGAGAAGGCTTCTGTGCAATCATGGTTGGGTGGCACTAGAAACATCTGTTGGTCAAACAGGAACTCCTATCCAGAGTTCTTAATGCCAGGAATAAACATATAAAACTTGATGACTGTTGGATAAATTTGGAGTTTTAAAGAGGCTGCGGGAAGTCTTAACAAAATGGCTGCTTTTCAGGATGCAAACAAAACAACTTCATGGAAGTATGGCAAATGAACCTATCCTCCCACTATTTTCTCTATATAAAAGTAAACCACGGTTTACTTTTGCTTTAGGAGAAGATATGTGTGCACCTTTCCAAACAAAGCACTGGGGTGTGACCATGCATTTTCAGTTTCCTAAGAATTCTTGATCATGTGCATAGAGCATACTTGGAAATTCCATACTAGATGTTGGTGCTTTGGACTGTGCTAGCTTCTTTTTTATTTTGTTTTTAATCTTAAACCCTTTAAGATATGGCACTTGCATGCCTCCCTTATTAGGAACCCAAGAGTTGCTGTGTGAAGACCCTGGCCATCCAGAGTACTTTGGGGCTGTTTTTATAGTATCTATTGGGGGGGGGTTCATCCAGCCAGAGGGACATCAGATGTGTACATATAGTGGCAAGGATGATGGTTAGTTGCAACTTCAACCTGTCAGCAATGTGCAGTTTGGCTCTCGAGTAACTCAGCCTTCCTTTTTCTTCAAGCCCCAAGATAGACTAGAAACTTCCCAAATTCATATCCTTCATAGCTTTTATAGAACCAGTGTCTCTGGGAAACACAACAGTGAGACATCTGAACTAAATTTGCCTCTTCCAACACCCCAATTCTGTATGAAGTTGTGGAATTTGAGTAATGCCATTTGGCAGATCATATTCTCATGTTACTATTACTGTCCCAAATTTTCTGGGGGATCTCAAAGTAGCTTACTTTGTCTCTCCCACAATTTCATCTGTATAGCAGCATCTCTGGCTGGTCAGAAGTGTGACAGTTCCTTGAGATTGTATCTTAGTAAATAGGGTACCTGAAATGTTATGCAACATTATTACTATCTTTGGTTATTAGATCTAATTAATACCTTTGGTTATCAGGCTATAAAGGTCCTGATTTTGTCATCCTTTTTTCTAAAAACTAGATCTGAAACACAACTAATTGTTGCTTGCTGTGATGCAGTAGTGCTATAAAATGGCTAAGAGAGTGGCAGAGACGGAGCTGACTGACAGAAACTGGGATCAAGAAGAAGAAACCGAGGAGGTAAACAAGGCTTGCTTTCGTTAATTTAGAGCGGGTGTCGGCAACGTGCGGCTCCCGAGCCACATGCTGCTCTTTCGTCCCCCTGCTGTAGCTCCTTGTCGGCTGGCTGGCCCCGCCCCTCCCTCCCAGTCACTCCTCGCGTGGCCTGAGAAGATAAGGGCGACGGCGGGGATGAAGACTTGCTCCATATTCCAGAGTGGGAGGGAAGCGCCCCTGTACTTGTCTCTCATCTCATGGGTGCTTCTTCCGGCTGCTGCGTGCACTTCGGTCGCTCGGGGAGACGCGCAACTTGACCCGGCCCGGCTGCGGCTGATTCTCCGCGTCGTAATGGGCTCCAGGAGGAGGGGATGCTGTCTCCCCCCATTGTGAAGCGTGCTAAATTTAAGTGCGCAAGGCGCTGCGAGAGCAGCGAGCAGGCCATGGAGCGCCCGCTGCTCTTGCCGCCTCCATGGCCTGCTCGCTGCTCTCACAGCGCCTTGCGCAGCACACTTAAATTTAGCGCGCTTAAATTTAGCGTGCTTCACAATGGGGGGAGACAGCGTCCCCTCCTGGAGCACATTACGACGCGGAGAATCAGCCGCAGTCGGGCCGGGCCAGTGTCTCGGGGCGGAGATCAAGTCGCGCGTCTCCCCGAGCAACCGAGGTTCACGCAGCAGCCGGAAGAAGCGCCCATGAGATGAGAGGCAAGTACAGGGGCACTTCCCTCCCGCTCTGGAATATGGAGTGAGTCTCCATCTCCGCCGTCACCCTTCTCAGGCCACGTAAGGAGTGACTGGGAGGGGAGGGTGAGGGGCGGGGCCAGCCAGCCGACAGGGAGCCAGAGCAGGGGGATGAAAGAGCTTCATTTATCTGGGAACCTGAAATGACTCTTGATTTAAATCATATGGTAAAAAGCACCCAAAGAAGAAGAAAGAACATCGGAAAAAACCAACAACAACCAACCCTCGCCTGTTTTTGGAAACACAGGGAACACAGACACACACATGAGAGAGAGGGGGGGGGGAGATAGCGGGAGGGAAAGGGAGGGAGAGAATGAGAGGAAAAAGAGAAACAAATGAGAGAGAAGGAGAGGGACACTAATGAGAGCTGGAGGGAGAGAATGAGGGAAACAAGGGAAATGAGAGAGAAGGGGAGAGAAAGAAAGGAAAGAGGGAGGGAGAAGAAAAAGAAAAACGGAAAGAGAGACAGAGACCCATTTCCCACAGAAAACACCGGGAGCCACAAAACACGGGTAGGCATGGCTGGGGGTGTCATGTGACTGGGTGGGAGTGACGAGTTGGCCACGCCCACCCAATGTTTTCTGTGGGAAACTGGTCCAAATGACTCTTTGAGTGTTTAAGGTTGCAGACCCCTGACTTAGAGCAACAATACTTGAAGTACACAAATGTCGCCGTATTTTTCGTATGTGTGAAAAAATACTTTGCAAAACTGGGAAGCTAATGGGCCAGTCTGTCCAGCCTTTCTTGAATGTACGAAGAGTCAAGACCAAAACAGTCACAGGGGAAAATCTGTTTCATATAACTTATCTCTATATGAAAAGTATGGGGTTACCAGTGTATTGGTTGTTGTAGTATTAAAGTTGATCTGCCTTGTATAATTAAAAACAGATATGAACTCATGCAGACTTTATTGGTAATACATGCCAATTATAACGACTTATTGTAACCTTTGAAATTTGGACTTTTCTGTTTTCTTCCTGATGACACAGTAACAGCTTCTTTAAACTTTATTGTCTGCCCCTGATGGGGCCTCAGTAATGAGGGAGTCAAGCCAAAAATTAACTCACTTTTAAGTGCTTCTGTGGTGAGCAAGGGAAGGAAATCACAGATTTGTGCTGAGCCAC
Organism: Thermophis baileyi; assembly: GCA_003457575.1. Taxonomy (NCBI): domain Eukaryota; kingdom Metazoa; phylum Chordata; class Lepidosauria; order Squamata; family Dipsadidae; genus Thermophis; species Thermophis baileyi. Next base: position 371,176 of record QLTV01001315.1, read on the forward strand.
AGATAGGGCTATGTTGTGTAGGCTCTTCGTGCAATGGCGTTGCCTTCAAAATCTCCTGAGATTTTGATAATTACACCCCAATATCTTGCAAGGTTTCAACCTTCTCACACACCAGGCAGAGCCAATCTGGAGGCCATGTGCACCACATCAACTAATTGTTTTCTCTACCTAACATATCTTGTAAGTGGGTTGTAACAGGGCTGAGTTTCTTCCCTGGGATTGATGCTGAGCTCTTGGTAGTGATGGTTTTCACAATGTTTAGTCAAGATGGCTAGTCATATAGATCAGTAATCTATAAAGCAACTATTTCTATTGGGAATATTACCAACGGAACACACTGAAAAACAATATAATTAGGGTTGCTTTTATTCACACGTGTCATTGGGTAATTGTGTTTCAGTTCACGTTAAAGTGCTCGCAGTTTCATGCAACATAACAGTTACAGGAGAAATCTGCTGTTAAAATTATACTTTGACATTACATCAGCATGATTCTGACAAATTCTCCAAACAGATCTGAATTTTGTGAATGCTTCCAATAAAAATAGATAAATATTTCAAGCAGTGGTGTGAGCTTTCTAGAAAATTTTGATTTAATTACCCTTTACCTATATCTTCCCTGTCTTCCATGTTCTATCATCAATTTGCTTAAGATGTTAACTCATTATTTAGTTAGCTTTAGCTTAAGATTACTCATTATTTCAAGTAAATAATAAGTAGGCTGTGATCCCCATACTGTGGATCACAACATAGTTCAGAATTCCATTCTCCTCCGAGGGGAAATTTGTTGATTCCTTTCCTCTCCATCTGTTATGAAGAAAGTTTTATCATTGTCTACATCACTGTTTCTCAACCTTGACAACCTGAAGATGTGTGGACTACAACTCCCAGAATGCCCCAGTCAGTATGTTGGCTTGGATATTCTGGGAGAGCCCATACATCTTTAAATCTCCATGCTTGAGAAACACTGGTCTATATCCTTTGACTGTGTGTCCAGGTTACTCTTGTGTTTATAAGCAAAATCTACGAGTGTGGTGCAGCATGAAGATGTTGGATTGGCCCTGTTCCAGTTCCCTTTCAGCCATGGATCCCCCTTGGGAGACAGAACTACCCATCCTCTCCTTCTCAACCCAATCCGCCTCCCAATTGCTATAGGAAAATAATTAGAATTGGAATCACTGCATTCCGTTTAGAGTTCTTGAATGTACCAATAATCCTCAACACTATGTCTCTTCTTTTAATGATAGTTTAAAATTACAACCTGGGACTTACGACCTGTACTCACACTTACGACTGTCACACTGCCCCTGCAGTCACATGATCGCAGTTGAGGTGCCTGACAACTGGCTCACATTTACAACCGGTTGCAGCATTTCAACAGCCACATAATCGCAATTTGCAACCCTTTTTGCCAACTTCTGGCAAAATCTGTCTACTGTACAAATTGTCATAAATTTGGGTCCAGCTTGACTTACAACAGAAATTCAGATCCCAGTTGTAGTTGTAAGATTAACCTATATGGTGGATTTTTTATATATACTGTATGTGTAGGAAAGAAGGAAGTAATTCCATAATAAAAACTAACATGAATGTTGGAATCTCTTACAGGACATCCTTGTTATCTATAAATAGAAATAATTACGGTTTTTCTGAAAGCAATTTAATGATTTCTAAAGTTCATTGGGTAAATTGCAATAAATATGCTTCTTAAAAATAATGACTAATTTGAGGGGAATCTGTCAGTTGACATCTTTTGGGAAATATTTATGGAAAACATGTTCTAAATATTTTGAACAAGTCAGTGAGCAGCTATGATACCCAGAAATGATTCATAAGTAATCATCCGCAGTGATGTTATAAAATTTGAATATGCCAAGCGATTGCATATTGCAATACAACATTGAACCTTGTGGTGTTGAATAGTGGATGGTTACACCAAAGAGCCGGAGTAAGAAAATGGGTTTTGCTGGGATTTGTTTTTCCAGACTATTTTCATTTTGCTTGTCTAAGAATTTAAACATTCTCTGCAGGTAGGAACTTTCTCAGTGGCCAGTGAGGAAGTTTTGAAAAACAGAGCAATTAAGAAGGCAAAGCGTAGAAATGTGATGACTGAGGTATATGTATATATTTATCATTTTAAAATAACCTTTCTGCTAATTTGTCTAATTCCTAAAAATAGTTTTGTCACTAACTGCTAGCGTATATAAAAAGAAGTCTTAACTAAATACTCAGACTAACATACTCAGACTAATATATAATTGAATTTCTTTTAAATTTTTGATGCGCAAAATGTCATTTGTAATTCTAGAAGATTCATGAAATGTCTCTCTGGGGGAGCATTTGAAGGAAATAAGAATTCTGGAAGATATTCATGTTTGTAGTCATTCTTTTTCTAACAGCTGGGGAAGAGAGAAGTTTCTTTTTGTGGTTAGGTCCAACTATTAAAAAGCTTAGCTTTTCACTTTGTATGGATCCCTTACACTAAATAATAATAAAGGAAACTGAGTCCCCGTCTTTGACTCTCTCACCCAGAAAAAGAGTGAATTACGTTGGTAAACACTTGTATATTTTAATAGTAAAAACTTAGTTGGCAGAATGCAATATTGTACTTTCTTCAGGATTCTGTTAATTCCAAATAGTTATTCAGCTTCTATTGTATCTGCAACTGAGTCATCTGAATTAGAAAACTAACATTTATGGAATTTAAAAATGCTGTTATTTAACAGGTGTTTTTTTTTATTCCTGGTGATTTATAGGGAGTCCCATATACTCTTTCTAAACTCGGTTTATGACATATGAAAATGCTGGGAGAGCTAGCAGGATCAAGGGACTAATCTCAATGTTTTTCAACCTCAGTAACTTTATAAATGAGTGGTTTTCAACTCCCAGGATTCCTCCAGGCTGCTTAGGCTAATTCTGCAAATCCATGTGATTTCTAAGTCTAGTGAAGTTGCCCTCCTTCAAACCGAAGCGGAGGCATACATTTGTTTGTGAGCCCTGCTAGTGCACAGGTCATCTTTTAGAATTAGGTACTCTTGGGGCCTCTTCTAGTCATTTGTAACTCAGTGTTTGAAGAGGGCTAAAATAGCTCTGTGTTACTATTAAGGATGTGTAGAACATTTTGAATTCAAAACATTTCTCTTTCAGCCATAAGGTCAGAATAACCTGCTTTTAAAATAAGAACAGGGAGTTTAGAATTAGAATTTTGCCTGCTCTAACTAACTATTGATTTATCTTTGTACAGCAAGAAAAGTCATCTTTGGATGGCTCACAGCCTTTAGTTTTGGGTCAGGGGATTGACTTACACAGTTTATGCCCGTGATGGCGAACCTATGGCACGTGTGCCAGAGGTGGCACGCAGAGCCCTTTCTGTGGCCATGCGCGCCGTCGCCAGCTGGTCTTCGGGTTTCCGGTGCTCTGGCACGCGTGCGCACGCGTTCCGGTTTGGGCACTTGGTGGCATGTGCGCGGGTTCCGGTTTGGGCACTAGGTGCCAAAAAGGTTCGCCATCACTGGTTTATGCTGTTGGTATTTTCCCTGAGATGGAGTGGGTTGTTTATTTTAGCAGTGGTCCAATATAATTTAAATTATACATCCATCCATCATCTATCTATCTATCTATCTATCTATCTATCTATCTATCTATCTATCTATCTATCTATCTATCTATCTATCTATCTATCATCTCCCCAGTACTTAACAATGCTAAATCCTATTTGAACCTTTTTAACAAGAAACTTTTATGTTGCTGTTGAGTAATGATAGGATTTATGTGGTTTCCCTCCCCCCCCCCGCCCCACCGGTTGATGGTTCACTTCTACAGAATCAGGCTTTTCAAAGGCCATGCTGTGAAGTCCAATAGAAGGTGTCACATAATGTGCTGAGCATCCCTCAAAAAAGAAAAGTGGCACGATTCTGGTTTTTCAAAATGTTACTTTGGAGGCATTTTTGGATGGGTGCCATTGGAGATTCCTGCCCAAGATATTTTCAGTTAAGGAAATGGAATGACATTAGTTAAAAGCAATGGCTGTAATAACTGGAAAGTGCCCAAGAAGCAACGTTTGGGAGAAATAAACTAAGAAACCCATTTTAGAGGTAGCACTAAGCTTTTGTCTTTGAACCAGCTTCTGATTACTGTGGGAGAGAGGAGCGATGGCCATCAGGAATATCTGGGGTTTACTGCAAATGCAGCCATCGTGAAAAAATAGTAAGAAAATCCTATCCCTTCTGCATATGCACAGGATGGCCTTGTAATCTGAGAAACGCAGAGTACGGTAACTTATTTCTGTTCTTTTTTCAGTCAGAAGGTGGCGGAGCTTTTAAGGGATTTAAAGGTTTCGTTTTACCCTCCGGGACTGGTGTTTTTTCTGGTTTCGGGAATGGCTCTGGAACAAAATCTTTCGGAGGGTTATCCAATGGTGGCGGCAGCTCCAGCAGCATTACACACAGCGCTTCGCTCTCCAGCTTAAAAACAACTTCAGAAACAGAACCTACATTTAGTAAGTTCATTCTTTTTCTTTTTTTACTGGGGGAAATAATCTTAATATCTTCCAACGAAAATTATTTTTTTAAAATGCTCTGTGGTTTAAAAAAGAAGGACTGGGTTTAGCTTGGGTCCCCTGAGGAGAAAGCTGCATTTAATCTAGTGGCATAAGGGTATTTTTTAACATAAATCCAGTACAGGTAGTCCTTGATGACAATTTCCGTTGTGAGCAAGGCAGTTGTTAAGTCAGTCATACAACCTTTTTTGCCATTGTTGATAAGTGAATTGCTGCAGTTGTTAAGTGAATCATGCGGTCCTTAAGAGAATGCGGCTTCCTCCATTGACTTTGCCTGTTGGAAGTCGCTGGGAAGGCCACAAATGGCGATTTTGTGTGACGACCTGATACTTCAAATGTCGCAAATAAGTGCCAAAGACTAACTGTCCTACTATTAATGTGAATCTGTCTCTGGAGATTCTCAGTCATCCAGGTCATAGTTGTCCCAAAGGTGCTTTTTTTTTCCCCAAGAGGCAACTGAACTTCCTTGTTTTTCTTTTTGAAGACATTTCGCTTCTCATCCAAGAAGCTTGTTCAGCTGTGACTGGATGGCGGGAAATGGAAGGATTTTTATTCCTTGCAGACAGCTGGACATTTGCATTCTTTTACAGCAGGGATGTCAAACTCAAGGACCGGGGGGCCGGATCCGGCCCATGGGGTACTTAGATCTGGCCCACGAGGCCACCCTGGAAACAGCAAAGGACCGGCCCCGCAGTGCTTCTGCCAGAGAAAACGGGCTCCAGAGCTTCATTTTCGGCTGCCACAGCCTCCTCCAACCCTCTGCCAGTGAAAACGGAGCTCGGGAGCCTGCCACATTCCACTGCTTGGCTGTGGGAAATCCACATTCTTTCTACAGTGGACACGGGAGTGAAGAAGGCTGGCACGATAAGGTGGGATGATCCCTCTGCCTTCCACCTGTCCTGGCCCATCCCTAAAGCAGAATTCCTGGTTGGGTTTTGGATGTGAGGCTGCTGCTTAAATTGCATGAGGCTCTGGGCCCCCCTTTGTGCTTGTCCTCTGATTATATTCCTTACATTCAGCTGTAAATTGTCCCCAATCAAAAGGGTAATTTTTCTACTGGTTTCCAGCAGAAAGATGAAGAAAAGTGTGTGTTTAGACTTAGTTCACCTTAAGTATTTATCCTGGAGAAATTTATTGAAATCAAATTTGGCCTGTTGGCCTTCTGGAAAGCGGTGAAGACCTGGCTGTTCCGGCAGGCTTGGGGCCATTGATCTCGCTATTAAAATCTGGCGAGATCCGGCCAAAAAAAGGTGTGTATGGGTTTTTTAATTGTTGTTGACGTTTTTAAATTGTTTTTTATATAATGTATTTTTTTAATACGTTTTTTATATTTTAATAAGTTTTTTTTTTTCTGTTTTTGCTGTAAGCCGCCCAGAGTCCCTCGGGAGTTGGGCGGCATAGAAATATATCAAATAACTAAATAAATAAATTCTTCCAAATCCTTCATCATGAAGCTACCAACGTGTCCCTGCAGCTCTTGGGCGCTTCTATTAATATTTTTTTAAAAAATGCAATCCCTGAAACAACCCACCCCCAAAATATTGTTGTTCAAAGGCAAACATTGCAATATTTGCTAAGAAGTATCTCACAAAGAGCTAAGATTGTTGTGAAGAAAGCAACATGTGGTTTAATTCAATAGAACTTTCCTTACAGTTTTAATCATTCTGATGTGTTGAGGGATGCTGGATGCGAGTCTAAAGATTATATTCTTTGGGGTTTTCTGTTTTGGTTTTTCAGTATTCTTGCTATCAAAATGCCGGCCTCATATGTGTTTAGGTAGTGTAGCTTTTAGACAAGCTGCAATTTTGGAGGCCTCCCCCCCCCTGTTGTTTTTGTTTTTTTTAAAGGTGATTCTCCACAAAGGTGGTTTGTAATCGTAGTCCTTGGATATTTTCCTCTTTTACAGGTTCCGTGGTCTCCAGTGGCTCAGCAAATAAAGTTACAGCTGAGAAGAGCCCTGCACATGCGGAAGCCAACGGCGAGAATCCAGAGCCCTTGTCTCCCGGACTCACTCAGAGCAAAGCCTGCAACTCGAAGAGCTATCATAAACAGTTGGCTGCCCTCAATTGTTCTGTACGGGACTGGATAGTCAAACATGTCAATGCCAACCCGCTCTGTGACCTGACTCCCATCTTCCATGACTATGAGAGATACTTGGCTGACATAGAGCGACAGGGCCTTGCTGGCAACGGCAGCTCTGGAAGAAGCAGCAGCAGCAAAGCCACCGAAGCTCAGCCACGTCCTGCGTTTGGGAGCGCGACCCTCCCGCAGGGCTCCACGTTTTTGTTCAACAGCAGCAAATCGGAGGAGACCCTGGGGAAGAAAACGGAATTGGAAAAGAAAATAGAACTCAAACCGGCAGCTGCCTCCACCACCACCTTATTCACTTTTGGCAAAAGTGACAAATCTGGTCTAAGTCCAGGGACGGCAGGGTCTGGATTCTCATTTTCCCCTGGGAATGGAGGTTTGTTTGGCAAAGACGCAAGCCAGACCAAGGTGGCTTCTTCCTTTTCCAATAATGCATTAGACGCCCCGGCCGAAAAAGCTGGCAACGCACAGAGTAAGTATGATGATGTTTTAGAGATTGAGAAATGGTGTGATCCCATTTTAACTCTCTGGTGATCTGTCCCCATTCGTGTTGCAGAGTGCCCGTCACTACATTTGTTTGGGGGTGGGGGTGGGGGGGTGGACCATCAAGGTTTACAAATTCACTAAATTTGTTTGGGCGTGATTAATGGCTGCATGTCCATTAGTGTCGAGATTGAAAGCGAGGCACCTTTCTCCCGATCCGTCTCTGTTGCAGAGAATCGAAAGAGAGAAGCTGCATGGTGGAATTGTTCGGACTGCAAGGGAACGTTTTGTAGCCCCTGAATGGCTTCTCCCCAGCCACCAAGCATCCCGTACCAGACAGAGGGTTTTTTGTGCTTCTGCTGCCAAGCTATGGCAAGCAGTCTAAGCCTGGCTCAGTCTTTCCCTGGAGTCCTGTTAACATATATAAAGGACTCAAATTATTGGTACCTGAATAGCAGAATAACAGAGCTGGAAGGGACCTTGGAGGTCTTCTAGTCAGAGTGGATTTGATTTAAATCAAGTCGATTTAAATCATGATTTAAATCACTAGTAAAAAGGCTTGATTTAAATCAACTGGATTTAAATCATAATTTTTGAAGAGCAACTGTCATCTCTGTCCCGCAGCGGCTCCTCCTCTGACCTGCTGTTGACTCACCGACAGTCCCAATATTGCAGAATATACAGCCTCATGCTACATGACTAAGCTCCATTTCATGCTGAATAAAATAAATTATTAATGTATCTTAAATAGAAAACTATCTTTAGATACATTTTTACTCCAAAAGCATTTTATTAAAATAAATTTGATTTAAAAAAAAATCCGATTTAGAAAAAATCATTGATTTTTATCCACCCTGCTTCTAGTCCAGGGATGCTCAGCCTCTGGGCCGTGGACTGTTCAAACCCGGGCCGCGCAAGCGGGTGAGCGTACTTGCGTGTGCAGCTCCATTTGCACGAGTGGCGTGCACAGCTTGCACAAAGGGAATGCGCTTGCTCACATGGGTGCCTGCCGCTCGCACGAAACCATCTCCTCTTCCTCCTCCTCCCCCCACCAGTCTGCCAAGCTGGAAAGGTTGGGGATCTCTGTTTTATTCCAACCCCCTTCTCAAGCAGGAGACCCTATACCTGTGATGGCGAACCTATGGCAGGCGTGCCAGCTGCTCTCTTCCGGGTTCCGTATAGGGCAGTGATGGTTAACCTTTTCAGCACCGAGCGCCGGAACCCGGAAGAGAGCAGCTGGCTGGTGCACATGCGTGCCAGACCAGCTGGCCTGCACGCAACGAAACCTGGAAGAGCAGCTGGCAACAGCGCGCATGCGCACTGGCCAGCTGCTCGGTTTCGGCGCATGCGCTCCAGTTTTGGCACTTTGGTGCCGAAAAGGTTAACCATCACTGCCCTATATCATTCTGGACAAATGACTGTCCAGTCTCTTCTTAAAAATTTCCAGTGTTGGAGCACCCACAACTTCTGAAGGCAAGCCGTTCCATTGGTCAATTCTTCCCAGTGTCAGGAAATTTCTCCTTAGTTCTAGGTTGCTTCTCTCCTTGATTAATTTCCATCTTCTTGTCCTGCCTTCTGGAGCTTTGGTAAATAAGTTAACCCCCTTTTCTTTATGGCAGCCCCTCAAATATTGGAACACTGCTATCATGTCACTCCTAGTCCTTCTTTTCATTGGACTAGACATACCCAATTTCTTCAACTGTTCTTCATATGTTTTAGCCTCCAGCACCCTTAATCATCTTTGTTGCTCTTCTCTGTACTCTCTCCAGAGTCTCTATGTCTTTTTTATATTGTGGTGACCAAAGTTAGATGGAGTATGCCAAGTGTGGTCTTACCAAGACCATCCCTCTATTAATGCAGTCTAGGATTGCATTGGCTTTTTTGGCTGCTGTAGCACACTGCTGGCTATATTTAAGAGCCGAGGTGGCGGAGTGGTTAGAGTGCAGAACTGCAGGCTACTTCAGCTGACTGCTAGCTGCAGTTCGGCAGTTCAAATCTCACCGGCTCAAGGTTGACTCAGCCTTCCATCCTTCCGAGGTGGGTAAAATGAGGAACCAGATTGTTGGGGGCAATATGCTGACTCTGTGAACCGCTTAGAGAGGGCTGTAAAGCACTGTAAAGCGGTATATAAGTCTAAGTGCTATTGCCATTGCTATTAAGTGATTGTCTATTAGGACTCCTGGATCCCTCTTGCAGTTACTGCTGTTGAGCCAGGTTTCACCTAATGGTACCTGTACATTTGCCTAAGTGTAAAACCTTTTGTTTCTCACCATTGAATTTCATTGTGTAAGATAGGGGCCAGTGTTCAAGTTGTTGAGAACCTTCTGGATCTTGAGCCTATATTCTGGGGTGTTGGCTATTCCTGCCAGCTTGGTGGTGTCTGCAAATTTGATGAGTTCCCCTTCTATCTCCTCGTCTAAATCACTGATGAAGATATTGAAGAGTACTGGGCTTAAGACACAGCCTTGGGGTTCCCCATTGCATACTTTCCCCCATGTAGATGCAGTTCCATTAAGGTCTACCACCTGTTGAGTGCGCTTAATCAGCCAGTTACGAATCCATCTGGTGGTGATATGTCTAATCTATAAATTTCTATCTTATCAAGTAGTAGGTTGTAGTCTACTTTATCAAATGCCTTACTGAATTCCAAGTAAATTATATCCACAGCATTGGATATAGATTAGCAGATGGCAACTATATCAGCCCTTTTCCATTCATCTTTGCCTAAGTGTAAAACCTTTTGTTTCTCACCATTGAATTTCATTGTGTAAGATAGGGGCCAGTGTTCAAGTTGTTGAGAACCTTCTGGATCTTGAGCCTATATTCTGGGGTGTTGGCTATTCCTGCCAGCTTGGTGGTGTCTGCAAATTTGATGAGTTCCCCTTCTATTCCCTCATCTAAATCGTTTATAAAGATATTGAAGACAGAATCTTGGAGTACCTCACTGCTTACTGTCCTCCATGTAGATGTTTTTCCATTAAGGACTACACTTTGAGTGTGGTTTGTCAGCCAGTTAAAAATCCATCTGGTGGTGATGCTGTCTATCCCACATTTTTCTAACTTACTAAGCAGTAGGTTGTGGTCTACTTTGTCAAATGCCTTACTGAAATCCAAATATATTGTGTCCACAGCATTTCACTGGTCCACTAATTTAGTCACTTTGACAAAGAATGAAATAAGATTTGTTTGGCATGATCTGTTTTTGATAAACCCATGTTGGCTTCTGGTTATAACTTTGCTTGCTTCTAGGTGTTTGTAGATCTGTTGCTTGATTACCTTTTCCAGGATCTTCCCAGGTGTTGATGTCAGGCTGATTGGTCTGTAGTTTCCTGGATCTGTTTTTTCCCCTTTTTTGAAGATGGGAATCTTTTCTAGTCCTCTGATAGTTTCCCAGTGCTCCAGGATCTTTGAAAGATATGGTTCAATGATTCCAAGATCACGTCTGCCAGCTTATTCAGAACTCTGTGATGTAATCCATCTGGTCCTGGTGATTTGAACTCGTCTAGGCTGGACATGTGTTCTCTTACCATTTTCTTGCCTATTTTAATTTGTATTTCTAATTATTTTTTAAATTTGTTGCAAATCCTAGTTCATTCTGAGCGTTAGCTTTCCTGATTTCATCTTTGTAGATTTGGACTATATACTGGTATGTGTCCCTCTTTCCATTTTTTTAAATACTTATGTTTTTTGTCTTTCAATTTATCAGAGAGTTCTTTATGCAACCATACTGGGGTTTTTTTTTTCTTATTTTTCTTTTTCAGAGGCATTGTGGTGGACAGGTCTTTTCTAATCAATTTTTTCAGAGTTTCCCAAGCTGCTTCAGTTGTTTTCCCCTTTAAGATTCATCCATGAATTCTTTCCTGAGCTCTCTCTAGGTTTGTTGAAATCAGCTCTTTTGAAGTCTAAAACACTAGTTTGATTTTGTTCTATTGCTTAGGTCTGCATTATATTGAATTCCAATATGACATGGTCACTCTCCCCCAAATTCCTGCAACTCCAGTCCCCTCTATCGTTTCATCTCTGTCTGTAAGAATTAAGTCCAGTATATAGCTGACCCTATAGTTCCCTCCACTGCCTTTCGGATGACAAAATTGTCAGCTAGGTTGGTTTGAAACCTGTTCGATCTCCCACTTGATGCAGAGTTTGTTTCCCAGCTGAAGTCAGGATAGTTAATTATCCTGTGATTACTACTGTGGTATTTTTTCTACATACATTGGTTAACTGATTAGCAAAAAGTTCATCTATTTCTTGCTGGGTGGCATCAACAAAAAGTTCATCTATCTGCTTGGTAGGGTGGACTGTAATATACACCTATGGCAATATCACTTTTTCCCCCTTTTGTATTGATCCATATGCATCCTAGGAGGCTTTCATGCTTGGTTTTGTGCATTTCTGTAGAGAGGAAGTGATCTCTCCTCCTTTGTTAGGTCTGTTTTTTTTTAATAGTTTGTATCCTTCCAGCAGTACCTACCAGTTGTGAGTTTCATCCCACCAAGTTTTGGTAATGACAACTATATTGTACCTGTCCTCCTATTCTAGTACTTCAGGTTTACCCTGTTTGTTTCCCAAACTTTGAGCATTAGTGTGTAGGCATCTAAGCCCTTTATGGCTGACCCTGGGTATGCTTCCTACATGTCCTACTTCGTATTTGAATTTTTCTTCTTTCCCATCATCCCTACCTCCTTGTTTGATTGGATGTCTTGGGGTTTATGCTTGGGATTAGGTCCTAAAGATCTTAAAAATTGGTCACCCTCACCCCTCAATTTTAGTTTAAAACCCATCGGGTAAGCTGAGCCGGTTGTTTTCCAAATACATTCTTCCTGGTTCTTGTGAGGTGTAGTCCATCCCTTGCCAGAAGGCCTTCATGTAGGTAATGGAGACCGTGGTCTAGGCCTGCATTTAAACAGGGATGATAAGAAATACATACGGCTCTCCAGCTAGTGAAAATACTTTCTGTGCTTGCTTCTGTATTTCAAGGACTTGCAAATGCTGAGGATTGGTAGAGGGACTGTTCATTTCTCTTCCCTTTTCTCGTTGGGAACAGAGCAATTGCGTCAAAGAGGTGTGTGTACCTTTTAAATTCGAAAGTGGAATGTTCCAATTTACCAGAGGGAAGTAGGAATGGTTGGAAATGAGCTTGATATGATCGAAACATAGCAAGAGAGCTGGCATTCAGGCTGGAAGAGCCATTTTTAAGCTTCAAACATTTCGAAATACAAAATGTTTTGAATGCCTCTGAAATATTTGCATATATTTTTCATTCAGGGCCCACACCTAACAAGATTTTTTACATACAGCGGTACAGTTTCATGAACAATAAGGTTTCCGGCGTGAAATGTAATTCTGATCTGAAATACTTTTCCCAGCAGGGGGTGATGAAGAGGAGGAAGAGCCGCCCAAAGTAGTCATTAACGAAGTCAAAGAAGAGGATGCCTTTTACTCAAAGAAGTGAGTTAACTTTTGGGCTTGCAAGTAAAGCTGCATGATTAGCCTTGTGTATGTGTATCAAAAGGGGGCACGACGGCTCGGTGGGTAAAGACACTGAGCTTGTCAGCTGGAAAGCAAACAGCCAAGGTTCGAGACCCAAGCGCTGTGCAATGGGTGAGCTCCTGTTCCTTGCCCCAGCTCCTGACCACCTAGCAGTTCTAAAGCATGCAAATGCAAGTAGACAAATAGGTACCACATCGGTGGGAAGGTAACAGCGTTTCATGTGCCGCGACGTATAGTCATGCTGGCCACATGACCATGGAAATGCTTTCAGACAACAGTGGCTCCCTAGGCTAAGAAACAGAGATGACCACCATCCTCTAGAGTTGGATATGACTGGACAGGAGAAATCTTTACCTTTATGTATGTAATAAGTTTTATAACAACATGTTATGCCGCTATCTCTATTGCCTTAGCCACTATGCGGGTAGTCCTCAAGTTACGACCATAATGGAGCCTGCTGATGACAGTCGTAACTGGTGACGGTTGTAAAGTGGATTGGTCATGTGACTGACCCAATTGACTTTTTTGTTGAGTGACCACCATGATCACAAAGTCAACCAGTGCTTCGCTGTGGGCATGGTTTTGCCAGAAACTGGAAGTAAATGCTGGCTTTTGACAAAACCATCGTGAAATGGGGTAACATGGCCATGAAACACTGCAAATCATGGTAAATGCAGCCCAATTCCTGAGCGCCTGAAGTGTGGTTACGGGACCATGGGGAGGGGCAACTGGTAGAACTCTGAATCATGGTCGTATGTAACCCCCAGGTAGGTACATCAGAACTTTGAATGGTCGCTAAGTGATCGGTCGTAATTTAAGGACTACCTGTATCTCTTGCATTCTTTTTCTTTACATCTTGACTGCTTGCATTTTTACCAGTTGGTTGTATTTATTAGAGAATACACTTATGGAAGTATTTATCTTCATTCAGCTGCTTTTCTGATCTCTCTATTTCCTGAAAAATGACCTGCATGGATTTTAAATCATTTTGACATGTCATTCAGTCAAAATGAAAAAGAACTCATTGATTTCTGTAGATCCTCCGAAATAGTATTTGCACTAATACAAGAGACTTGAATTTTTTTTATTAACTCGTTCTTTTGGTACAGGTTCAGTCGAGGGCATCTTCAGCCTGTGTATATTCACTTCCTGGATGATGTGCTTTTTTTTTTTAACTAATGAAGGCGAAAATATGTGTCTCAGGATAATGTTGCAGGATCCAATCTTTTTTCTTTCTTTTTTTAGGTGCAAAGTCTTCTACAAGAAAGATAACGAATTTAAAGAAAAGGGAGTAGGAACGTTACATTTAAAACCTGCCAGCAATCAGAAAACTCAGTTGTTAATACGGGCAGATACCAATTTAGGTATGTGACTTTTCTTAAAAATCATTTTGCAAAATATGTCTTTATTAATAGGGTTCGGGTTTTTCAGTCCATGGATTTGTTGATTGGCTAAAAAAACAATTTAAACAGTATTATGGAAAAAAACCCCACAATTTAAAACAATGAAAGTATAACAAAAACTAGCAAAGCATCCAAGGTTAAAAACCTGCTTACACTTCAAGGGTTTGTCTTAAAACAGTTTCTCAACTTCGGCAGCTTTAAGACATATGGACTTCTCCCAGAATTCCCTAGTCAGCATGCTGGGAGTTGGAGTTCACACATCTTAAAAGTTGCCGAGGTTGAGAAACACTGGTCTAAATAAAAATGTGTTGCAGGTTGTTGGAAGAACAAAAGGGGAGCTAACTTAATCCCTTCTAGCAGAAACTTTTTCAGAACTTGCTAGCAATATTGAGAAAAGCCTTCTCATGTCACCAGTCTATTTCTGATAGCCTTCAAGAGAAGATCTGAATGCCTGAGTAACACTAAGAAACAATGTGGTCTTTTTGCTAGCTTGTTTCAAGTAAAATTGGGCTTTATAGGGTATAACCAAATCATTGTATTCAGAGGTGGGCTTCATATACTGTAACAACCGGTTCACCCAGCACTGGAAATGTGAGCACACACCATCCGCACATGCATGCGGCGTCACAAAACACGGCAATTCGCATGCGTGCAACGTCAAACAACACGGCAATTCGCTCGCGCACGCCATCCACACATGCATGCAGCATCAAAAACACAGCGATATAGGACGGGATTGTGCCCGGGCGGGCCCACCCCCACCCTCAGGTCGCTACTACCGGTTCGCCCGAACCGGCTGGATCCCACCTCTGGTTGTATTGTGTCCCAAAATAAGCTAGTAGTTTCACTAGTAGTAGTTGCATGGTTTATAAGCCAGGCTAGCTTCGTTCCAGAGGCTCTTCCCAAGCACTTCAAAAGCCGAGCCACCTACCTACAATACATTGCAGTAGGTCATCTGAGTTGAAAAGATGGAAGAGATCACATTGCTAAATCTGAGATTTCCCCAAGTCTTAACTGTATAAAATCTCTCGTGTACCATTGAAGCCCAAACATCCAGGAAACACATCTAAAGTACACACTCGACTCTCCAGAGGAGATGTAACACTGTCCAGGAAAGCTAGATCAGATTTTGAGTGACCAAGACTCTGCCCCCCTGGAATCAGGTTCAGTTTGTTCTTATTCAGAGCGGCACAACCAGAGGTGGTATTCAGCCAGTTTGGACCGATTCGGGCGAACTGGTAGTAGCGACCTGTGAGTAGGGTGGGCCCGCCCCCGCCCGGCCCCGCCCCGGTGCTATGCCGTCCTATTTAGCCACGTTTTCAAGCTGCGTGCATGCATGCAAGCTGTGCGTGCGAGCAAAGTGCCTGCGCAGAAGTGAGTGCGCATGTGAATGCGTGCACAACCAAAGCGAGCGCGCACGCACTCACATTGTCGGTGCTGGGTGAACCGGTAGGAAAATTATGCGAATCCCACCTCTGGTGACCTGCGGGTGGGCCTGCCCACCTGCCCTGGCGCTATGCCGTCCTATTTAGCCACGTTTTCAAGCCGCGTGCGAGCAAAGCGGAAGGCGCGCATGCGCGCGCTGGGCAAATGGGTAGGGAAATTATGAGAATCTCACCTCTGGGCACAACCTCGTGACATGCTGTAGGATTCAAGCAGGTCCCTTGCATGTAAATAAAAAGGAGAGAGCATTCGAGAAGAAGATCTTGAGAATTAATCCCTGCAAAGATTGGGCATTCTGGAAAGCAGTCCCATTCCATCCAGGAACCCCGAAAGGTTGGTGGTATCAGAAACCACCAAGAGGCCCAGCAAAAGTATTATGGGCACATTCCCAGTGTCAACCATTCATCTAAGACGACCAAAGTAACCTTACCCAGTAAAACAGGCCTCCCCTCCGTGAACCTGCCCAATGTTTATTTCAGTTAATTTTTTATATCCCCAGACTCGTACGACCCTGGATACTTTTAAAGGAATGTGTGAAATTATTTTAAGAAAGGAGCACTCTAAATTATAGTGAGAGATTATGCTGCATAAGCCCTATAGATATAAATGTGTAATTTTGGGTCTTATGCCTGTCAAATAACTACTAGGTTATACACGCACGCACACATACACACACTTGCATCATCTCATCTCAGGCGTTTAGCAGCCAGCTCACCTTTAGAGACAGTGCAGTTTCTAGTCTTTTCAGCCAGTTTCTCCCCCCCCCCAAAAAAAACCCCCCAAAAAACTCCACCTAAAGGAATGAATGGCTTCACTTAAAAGACTTCTGGATTCACTTAACACCCATCATATGGGTGCTTCGATTTACAACCGTCATGACTTAACAATAGAAATTGCAGACTATTATTACGGTCATAAAGCCGGGGGGGGGGGCTACCTATAATTCAATTAGGTTTTATCATTTTCCCACAGTAAATTTGACTTTCCTTCCTTCCTTGCAGGCAACATATTGCTGAACATTTTGCTGCCTCCCAAGATGCCGTGCTCGAGAACGGGGAAGAACAACGTTCTCATTATTTGTGTCCCAAACCCCCCCATCGATGAGAAGAATGCCACAGTCCCTCTGCCAATATTGATAAGGGTGAAGACAAGTGAAGACGCAGATGAGTTGCACAAAATTTTGCTGGAGAAAAAAGAGGAGGTCTGAGACTTGGCGTTTCCAGCGTCACATGGAAACGCCGCCAAACCGCTGCTGCTCTCTTTCCCCACTTGACTCTTTAGTAGTAACTTTTTAACTCATTTCTCTCATTTTAAGGACTCTTAGAAATTCTGAAGGGTTTGAATGAGGGAAAGAAATAGAAGGTGGCCGATGAAACTTGTAACCTTAGCATGGATCTTTTCTCCCCTTCTGATTCGAAATATCTACTGTGCAAACCATCTGTCAATAAAACTTGCATACGAAATGCAAAAAAAAAAATCATTATTGATTGTACGTGAAAAGTGAAGTTGCTAAAAGCCCCCTAATTAGTACATATTCATCTAGAAACAGTGTAGCAAGAATATTATGTGGCTGAGGGGGGGGGGAAGAGGAATGGACAAAGCTTATTTTTCAACTGGATTTGAAATCTTTTCCTGTTAGGGAAATTCCTTTTACAATTTGTGTTCTGTTAAAAGCTTTGTTTTTAAGTAACAAAGAACTTTGATTATAGAAGGTCCAGGAGATACTTTGAACGTTATCTGGAGAACAATTCCAAAATAATTGTCATTTCTTGATACTTAACTGCAAGATTCACAGCACTGTCTCCAGAGAAGAAGATGGCGTCAAGAGGCTTGAGGCAAAACCTGAAAGCCTGAAATTCATCTCAATTCTAATTAGAGCCCATTGATGGAAAGTTTGGTGGAGCAGCTTCTTCCTTCTTTGTGTCCTTTAGCTCTTCCCAATCTGTGTTTTCCATAAGTTGAATTTACAGCTGCCTATCCTCTTGTTAAGTTGGGAGGTGCTGACTTTGTCACAATCTAAGTCCGAGGTCTTCAAACTTGGCAACTTTTAAGACTTGTGGACTTCAACTCCCAGAATTCTCCAGCCAGCATAGCTGGCTGGAGAATTCTGGGAGTTGAAGTCCACAAGTCTTAAAGTTGCCAAGTTTGGGGACCCCTGATCTAAGTGCAGGTAGCCCTCGACTTAACAATTCATTTAGGGACCGTTCAAATACAGAATGGCACTGAAAAAGGTGATTTATGATCATTTTTCACACTTATGACCTGTGCAGCATCCCCATGGTCATGATCAAAATTCGGACACTTGGCAACTTGACTCATATTTTTGACTGTTGCAGTGTCCCAAGGTCATGGGATCCCCTTTTGCAAACTTCTGACAATGTCAACGAGGAAGCCCGATTCGCTTAACAGCCGTGTCACTAAACAACTGCAGTGATTCACTTTAACAACTGTGGCAAGTAAGATTGTAAAATGGGGGTGGGGGGACTCACTTAGCAAATGTCTCATTTAGCAAGGAAATTTTGGGCTCAGTTGTGGTCGTAAATCAAGGACTACCCCTTAATCCCTGTTCTTCGGCCCACAAGTTCTGTAGTTGACCGTAGTTGTTTAAATATCTTCTTATTGGAGACAATGTTCAACAAGAACCTGATTGTAGTGAATCTCTCCAAAATAAGAACTGGAGTACTGTATAAGAAGAAATATGAATCAATGCATTTTTTTAATCAGATTGAAGTTCTGGATACCTTTAAAGGAATGTGTGAAATTATTTTAAGAAAGGGCCATTCTAAATTATAGTGAGAGATTATGCTGCACAAGCCCTATAGATATAAATGTGTAATTTTGGGTCTTGTGCCTGTCAAATAACTACTGGGTTAATTTGTTAATATTAAAGTGGGTGAGACATCAGAAATGCTTATGTGTATATTAATATTCTGGAAATATTCATATTGAATGGCCAAGAGTGTCAGTAATAATATTCTTATCTTTTGGAAGGTGTCTTTAATATCCTCGATTTTTTTTTTACTCCGTTTTGAATCCTGTACAAGTGAATTGCCTGCTTTTTCTGATTAGCAGACAACTTAATATCTGCATATTTTGAACAGAAATTTTATTTGGAGATTCTTCGTCTTACAGGAATGTATGTTTGTAGGTATGCATTTGGCAGATTGCAAAGTAAAGTGTGTGTATAAAATGATCCATGTATTAGAGAAACTGACATTTCAAACAGAAACTTTGATTGTGCCTGACATTTTGGAGAGCTGCTTAAAAGGCTGAAAGTGTGCTCTTGGGCAAGACGAGTCAGTTGATTGCTGGAAAGGTATAAAAATTAAATGAATAAAGCAGATAATATACTAGGAATATTTCCCAAAGGACAAGTAGAATGAGGAAAGGAAATCCAGACACTTATGCCAGCTACTTTTGAAAATCTGAAGCTCTAAAAACAAGTTTAACTCTTTAAAAATGTCACAAAAGATGGGCATCATAAAGGTAGAAAAAGGGCATTTTAATGTCAAGGAGCTTTTGATTTTAACCGTGTCAAGCCCAATTTAGGGCTTATGCTTCATTTTCTGTTTCCTGCCCCCAAAAGATAATGTTTTTCATTGGTTGACATTGAGTGGCGCAGAGCAAGGTACACTCAGGGTTGGGGAAAAGGCTATCTGCTTATTTTAATGTCTACCTGCACGATTTCTGTCTGCTTACGTTTCAATCTATTTTTAATGAAACACAGTTAGTGGAGTGTCTTGCCTGTTGCTTGAAATTAAGTTCTGGTAAAAGAAGTCCTGCGCTGTTTTGATGCTGACCATCCAAAAGTAAAGCTCTTAAAAGGAAAGCCAACATCACAAGCTACTTCAGGGAAAAAAAATTATATGAACTAATTAATTATACCGGCTTGTTTTGGGGAGTGCGCATGACAATTACCTCACTTTGTTCCTTGGGAAAGCATTCCATTGAAAGAGCCTGGGACCTATGCAGAAATTCTTATTCCTGCACCTTTTGGAGCATTTTGCTTTAACAGATTAACAGAGTTGAAAGGGACCTTGTAGGTCATCTAGTCCAACCCCGCAGGAGACCCTACACCAGTGGTTCTCAACCTTCCTAATGCTGGGACCGCCGCTGCGACCGCCGCCCCCTCTCCATGCGTGATGAGGTGACAAAGGGGGCGTGGCACCAAGATGGCGGGCTAGCGCGCACTTAGGCGACCCCTGTGAAAGGGTCGTTCGACCCCCAAAGGGGTTGAGAACCGCTGCCCTCCACCATTTCTGACAGATGGCAGGCCAGTCTCTTGAAAGCTTCGTGATGAAGCTCCCACAATGTCTGAAGGCAAGCTGTTCCATTGGTTGATTGCTCTGTCAGAAAATTTATTTCCAGGTTGAATCTCTCCTTGTTCAGTTTCCATCCATTATTCCTTGTCTGGCCTTCAGGTGCTTTGGAAAATAGCTTGACCCCCTCCTCTCTGTGGCAGCCCCTCAAGTATTGGAAGACTGCTCTCATGTCTCCCCTGGTCCTTCTCTTCACTAGACTAGCCATGCCCAGTTCCTGCAACTGTTCACCCTATGTTTTAGTCTCCAGTCCCCTAATCATCCTGGTTGCTCTTCTCTGCACTTTTTCTAGAGCCTCAACATCTTTTTTTATAGTGTGGTGACCAAAACTGGATGCAGTATTCTAGGTGTGGTCTTACTAAGGCTTTATAGAGTGGTATTAGTATCTCACTTGATCTTGATTGTATCCCTCTGTGAATGCAATTTAGGATTGCATTGGCTTTTTTGGCTGCAGCCACACACTGCTGGCTCATATTTAACTGGTTGTCCACTAAGACTCAAAGATCCCTCTCAGAGTTACTATTAAGCCTGGTTTCACCCAGTCTGCTGCTCTTGAAAACATCAGATCTTTGTGTTGTGTGTTTCAAGCAGCTCATGTGAATTGTGGGGTGCATTATACCAGTTTCTGCAAAAGTTCAAGCACTCTTCCTCTCCCATTCCCACAACTAATTTATATATTCAAACTCTCTGTCATTTTCTAAAATAGAAGAATTAACTTTGGGATTAATCCATTCCATTCCTTGAAATGATTGAAATTATGGCAGGAATCACAGTTCCTTGAGTGGGGGGGGTGGGGAGGCATGCATGTAAACTAAAATTCTGACCTGGATTGTGTTTCTTTGCTCCTGCTAAGAACAGATCTTCTTTTTGGGATAATTTTGCAGGATCTCTCAAGAATTTGTTTTAAATTATTAATGTGGTCCCCCTCCTCCTTTTTCTGGAGCAATAACGTCCCTTTAAACAAGTCAGTAAAAAAAATATTTACCCAAATGAGCCTATTTGATGAAGGGATGTTGTCTTAGTTTGCAGCAAAATCACTTTTCACCTTGTAAAGTGGGTCAGTGGTTGATTTTCTTCTTGTAGGGTTAAATAATTATCATTTCCCTAAACTCACAAAAACTGTTCTTGGGTCATGGCAAAAGTTAACAGTTCGGAGCAACTCAACTCCCGATTTTGTCTTTTCTCCAAATAGCAAATGGGGCTGATATGATCCACTGATATGATCCACTGCTTCTGGCCTGTTATCATTTTAGACTGTCTTCCCTAATCCGGTAGCCATTGTGTAGTGTTAGGACTACAACTCCCATCACTGTTGGCCACTGTTGCACGGCCAGCCCAGAGACAGAATTATCGCGATTCTAAAGGGGTAAAATCCCCTTTGAAATAAGTGTTTTCCTGCAGATTCGGTTGAGATTCTTTTATGAAGGAGAAAATGGTCTTGCGGCTTCTGTTCCACTGTTCTCTCATTTGAAATGCATGTCAGCAAAATACATGCAGCTACATAAAAAAATTAAACAGGTGGGGCTCTAACTTCCTTTATTATATTGCCTTCATAGGGAGAAAAAAAGGCTAAAGGCTCCACCGTTCTGACGTTCTAAATTATTTTCAACAAAAGCTGCTCAATATGGCCTACAAGTGACATTTGATATACTGCACATGGAAATAATGCGTAAGAACTTAATGAATTGCCATTTAAAAAATAATACAGTTCCTTTTCTACTCGCTGTCAAAACTAGTTTCTGATCTATGCACTACCATTCTGGCATTACTCTAGGTCTAGCCATTGGTCATTGAACAAAAGATTTTTCACCTGTTACCCAGTAGCTGTGTTTTCTGGAGAAGTGTAAAGGAAAACAAAGGAAATCTATAGAAATGTGAACAAACAAATGAGATGTTGATTCTGAATTGGATTATTTGTGTGATTATGGCTGTAAGAATAGCATAAGCACAGAAGTCATTGGGTTGAGACACTTCATGTAGCTTTGTATGTCTAAAGATCTTAGTGATAAAGCTTTCGACAAACAGGACTCGTACCAGCGTTGGAAAAATCAGTGTTGTGGCTTGTGTTGACCAAGGCTCCTTGTATGACGTTGGAAGTTTTTGGTGTAACCTGTGGGAACTGTAGTTGGATATACTGTATGTTCTCTTGAGTGAAGCAAAGTGTATTTCTTTGATGATCTCTGAGCTTGGTTGCTTTCTTGCAGACGGTTCATTACTCACATTAGATCCCCACGGGCACTGATGATGTTACCTAGTTTGGGCAGGGCTGAAATTCAAAATTTTGCCCTACCGGTTCGGTGGGCGTGGCTTGGTGGGCGTGGCAGGGGAAGGAGATTGCAAAATCCCCATTCCCTCCCCACTCCTGGGGGAAGGATATTGCAAAATCCCCATTCCCTCCCCACTCTGGGGCCAGCCAGAGGTGATATTTGCCGGTTCTCCGAACTACTCAAAATTTCCGCTACCGGTTCTCCAGAACCTGCTGAATTTCACCCCTGAGTTTGGGTCATGAAACATCTGCAAGAAACCAACCAAGCTCAAGGACCACTCATTTCGACCCTGAGCTGCATATATATTCTCCTTTATAAGTGTATTTCTTTTCACCTGGGCTATGTTCCAAATCTGGAGGAAGCCCAAGGCAAGTAGGACTGAAATGGAACAGATTGTCCTGTACCCAAGGCGGAGCAGGTGGCTGCAACCCTCCCTTATTGCTAATCCGAACCCTCTGTGAAGCTCCAGTTCCCATCTGTTGTTGTTCTGGAGGACTGCAAAGGGCACCATGGCAGCCATTCCAATAACTATAGTAAGAGTAATTACCACTTGGGTAAAATGCCATGGAGATTGGGAGAAGGAGCAGCCTGTCCTTGCAGTCATGGGTTCCCCAATCAGACTCTGGAACTGCAAAGCAAATCATTTTAATGCTAAAGGCATTAGTTGGAAAGTATCTGCAATCACACCAGAGGTGGTATTCAGCCGGTTCAGACCGGTTCAGGCGAACCGGTAGTAGCGACCCGCGGGTGGGCTCACCCGCCCCGGCGCTATGCCATCCTATTTAGGCACATTTTCTTATGGTCCGCCAGCGGCCTGCGGAGCTGGCGGCAGAGTCGGACAGTAAGGAGACTGGGGAGGAACATGGGCCAGGCCTGGAGTCTGGAGAAGGCTCGGTGCCAGAGGCAGGGATCCAGCCCGGGCCATCTGGGAGGTCTGTCCCGACTCCAGAGCCTCCAGAGGCTGACCTGAGGAACAGGGGGAGCCTGTTCTCAATGTGCGCATGCGCAGAGCTGCCAGAAGGCAAGAACAGTTTCAGAGGAGAAGGACTACTCAGGAGTAAGGCTTGGAGATAATTGGCCCCTCCCATAGGCTATATAAGTGGAGAACACAAAAGGGTTCGTTTCAGGAAGCAACTCAGTTCACCTCTAGCTCTAGTCATTAGAAGGGCTCCTCGCAGGAAGCAACTTCAACTCATGTCATTCTAGCTCGGACTCTGTTTCTGTTTGGCCTTGCCAAGTTTCTTGCTAATTGGTCCTTGGCAGTTTGTCAAGGAAGATCAAGGTTCGTGTGCTTATCTGCCTTTCCCCGAAAGACTGTTGTTGGACTGGTTATCATTTGTTTGAGACTTATTACGGCTGGCAATGAAAATAATTACCAGCCATTAAAATAAAAGAGGTTTTTGGGACGTCGTTTGTGCCGTATTATTTGATCAGAAGCTTAGGTCAGAACACATTTTGAAGCTGCGCGCATGCGTGCAAGCCGCACGTGTGAGGACAGCGCATGCGCGGAAGGCCATACGCATGCACGGAGGAGGCACGTGCGTGCGAGCAAAGAGAGAGAGAGAGCGCGTGCTCACATTTGCGAACCGGTAGGAAAAGTAAGTGAATACCACCTCTGAGTCACACACATCAAGTTGGTGATCCTGGGCTTATCGCTAGCTTACAGACATAACTTTCTGCCTTCCCAGAAGCAGCTTGAGGAAACTCAAGAATCCAGTTAAACGGTGCGGTAAGGGAAGCGAGGAATTGTCCAGGGCTAAAGTATCTTGCAAAATCATTTTCAGACCCAAAATGGAGGACCTAGGACACTGAATACATCAGGGTAATAGCACAGGAAATCCTTGACTTCCAACCACGATGCAGCCTGTAATTTTGGTTGTAAGTCATTGTGGTTGCAATTCGAGGCACCATGTGACCAGACATGATTTACTATCATTTTTATAATTGTTATTAAAGTGAGTCACCATCATTGTTAAGTGAATCCAGTATATCCAATCGGCGTTTCTTGCCCTTTTCTGCTGGAAAACAAAGAAATTGCAAATTGAAGTCAAAATCATAGGGCTGGAATGGACAGCAAGAACCCTGCATTTTTTTTTTTTAAGAGGAAGAATAAGTAAGTGATTTAAAAAAAAAATGGTAAGTAGAGTGTTCCTATTTGGGGAGATTAAAGCTTACCCGCTCATTTAAAATCCATTTTTTTTCTTTTTTAAAATAAGGAAAGCATTTTTTTTTTTACCAAAACCCAAATCTTAAGCTTTTCAGGCAACAGAATAAATCTTTAGCATTATTCTAGAAATATGTTTATCATTCTGCATCATCAGGATCAAACTGGTCTTACATTTTTGAGTGGCAAGCCGAACTAAAGTCTGAGTAACTGGCAGTTGAATAAAAGGTTGGTGATGAGAACCAGTTTAGTATAGTGATTATGGTACTGAATTACAAATCAGGAGACCGAGTTCTAGTCCTGCCTTAGGCATGAAAACTGGCTAGGTGATTTTGGGCCACTTGTTTTCCCAGCCTAGCCCACTTCATGGGATTATTGTGATGGAGAAAATGGGAGTCTCACAAAATAAAGGTGGGACTTAAATATAACAAATAACTAGTCAAATTATCCAACTCCACTAGGTTAAATGATGACATTTATTATTATGAAAAATTCAGAAAATTTAAATGCTGCCACTGGCAGTGATATCATCTCTTCCCCCACCTTTTAAGTTTTACATGACTTAATTCCAAGAAAGTGGGAAGTAGGCATTTTGCTGAAATCAAAACCACATATATACATTGCCAGCTTTAAAAAGGTACCACAGAATGACTGTTCATCTGTTTAATAAAAAGGAACAACGTACACACAATGAGTCTTCCAAATCTTTTGGAGGACATCTCCAAAATGAGAATTTTAAGGAGCTGCAGTTTACCTTGATGAGAAATGTTTCGGCGTGGAAGCAAAATGCTGCCTTGTTGTAGGATTTCACATCATTCAAATAATGATTTGCACCACTCAGGTGACCCTGAGGACACAGATAAGCCTCCAAGTGGCCTCAACGACTCCCTAAAAGGATGCAAATGACCAGCTGTCTGCAAGGAATATAATTCCCCACATCCAGTCAGAGCTAAAGAAGTTTCTTGGATGAGAAGTGAAATGTCTTTAAAGAAAAAAAGAAGAAAGTCCAGTTGCCTCTGGGAAAAGCACCTTTGGTTCGATCATTCAAAAAAACTTCCTCTGGGTCTTTGAGTGAACCCCAAAGTTGTACAATGGTTTTACTTTGTTCTTCAGAAATAAGATGGGGAGAGGAGACCACACGTGGCTTCCCACCGCAGCTTTGAAAGAGGCTTTTCCTTAAAGGAGAATTGAAGCAAAATCCCCCTTTGAAGCTTTGCCCTCTCCCACTTCTAAGCCTTCTGGAACTTTATCTCCGTAAGGCATTATTAACCCATTTGCTCTCAGCTGCTGTTTCCTATTGCGAGTTCTAAAGCAGCAGCATTTTTCAGAGCCCGGCTTGCCAGACATCCTATAATTCTGCGCTCCTCCATCTCAGACAACAGGTGGAGATTCAAATGTCTCCATGCTCTTTTATCTGGCCATCTCTCAACTCAGGAGGAACACAACCAGCTTGGCCTTCCGTTCAGAACACTGGTCTACCATCTGAGGGCCATAAAGCACCTTTTTTTTTTATCAAAGTAAAAATGGGCTGAACGTTGTGCCAGCATTTTGAGAGTAAAGCCTTGCCTTTGGCAGCAGTTATTCTGGCACAAACCCAACCTGCAGGCAGAGATAGGTCATATGTTATGTAGTTTTAACTTTGACTTTGAATTTATATCTCAGTATTTTTCAACCTTGGGAACTTTTAAGATGGGTGGATTTCAACTCTCAGAATCCACCAACAAGCCGTGCAGAGTTGAAATCCACCCATCTTAAAAGTTCCCAAGGTTGAAAAATACTGAGATACAGATTCAAAGTCAAAGGTACAACCCTTTGGTTACCCAAATGCTTCCAGTCACCCATTAACCAATGGTTCAATTAACCTTTCATTCCAAACATTAAGAGAACTACAAAGGCTGAGTTGATACAATACTTTGTGGTAAATTATGGGTAGTATTTCAGATTCAGTGTGTTTCCTAAATACCAAGGAGTTTGGGGTTTTTTGGGGGGGGGCAAAAAAAACCCCAAGATTGTGGCTGGTTTCAAGGTCGAATTGTCTCTTTTGTAACTGCATTTCATCACACACACAGCAAATCCTCCTGCCAAATGCTATCGTCTAACGTATTAATACAAAAAGTAAATGAGATAGTGTTTTATATACTGCTATAGGCTTTCACATTGGGTATCTGTTGGGCAGAGGTGGGCTTCAGCATTTAGTGACTGTAGTGTACACAACAGATTTCCTGATGTTTCACCAGGAACTGTGGTTGGCATTTTGAGAGATAGACTGATCTGCCATGCAGACCACAAGCAACTGAGCAGGGAGTGACTGAGTTCCTGTTTTTATACCCAGGTGTCCTGACTTCTGATTGGTCTTTAGCCAAGTGGTTTCTGATTGGTGCAGGTTAGTGAATTCTTTCTGTGCCCAATGCCAATTGATCATTTTGATGATGGTGGTTCTTCATTGGTGCTTTATGCCGGCTTCTGATTGGTTGTAGGTTTTGATTGGTTAATCTCAGCAGTTGTGTTCTAACTGGATCCTGGATTCTATTTTGCCCAGTTTTGGGAGATGATTTCTGGTTGGTCCTGCTTTGGGGTAGGATCTTGGTGTGGCTCAGGACAGGAAGGCTGATGTGATCACTATGGTGTAGCACATATTCCCATTGGTGATTTTTCAGGCTGTCCTAATCTTGTGTTCTTCCAGTCGGCTGTGGAAACTGTTTTATGGACCAATATCCACAGCTATGAGAGATACAATAAACCCCGGATGCTGTGAACGGGTCTCTGCCATTCTTGGTTGGTCAAAGGATTTCCTGGATTTTCTTAGTCAGCCTTTAGATGACTTTAACATTGTGCTTTTCTAATTTTTTCCTATTGGGTCAGTGGCCTTCTCTATGTAGGGCAGAAATGTATGTATTTATTTAAAAAGATGTAGAAAATCAACTATAAAACTCAACCAGTCAAATCATAAAATGTTAAAAACAAAAATCTGGGGGCCCCCCCACCATCAGTGCTTCCACACCATCGTCTAATCTTCTCCCAACACTGGGGGAAGAGCTGGGGTCTATAACGCCTTATGGAAGGCTAAAAGGGTTGGGAGGCCTCCCAATCTTCAGGAGGCAAAGTTTGTCTTGCTCAGAGTCTGAAGATGCCATCCACAGTTGCTGGTGAAATGTCAGGAAATCTGTTCTCTAGAGCAGTGGTCTCCAACCTTGGCAACTTTAAGACTTGTGGACTTCAACTCCCAGAATTCTGGGAGTTGGAGTCCACAAGTCTTAAAGTTGCCAAGGTTGGAGACCACTGCTCTAGACCACCACACTCATTAAACCCTGAAGCCAACACTGCCCGACAGGTACTGCTTCTTGACCAAGTCTTGCCGGTAGCCTCAATGCAGAAGGGAGAGCTTCAGAGACCTCGAGTGATGCTAGTTTAGGTGATCCTATTTCTGACCCTCACAGGCTCTCCGCCAGCAAAATGATGTTCAGTTTTCCACCAGCTTGCAACAACTCCAAACAAAATCAAAGTCCATCTGTGTTTATTCAAGCTTATATCCAGAGAACTTACCCAGGGGTGTTTTTTTCGTTTCTTCACACCCTTCCGAGCTGCCAAGCAATTTGTTCAGCTAGGCTTCTTGCAAAGAGTACCTGGTGCAAACTGAATGAGCTTTAGGCATGAAATGCAGTTGGGAAGACAGTTTATCCCTATTAAACCAAACTTCAGACTCGGTTCCCACAACCTGTTTAATAGGGTGGGGAGTATCTGTGTTGTAAGACCATAAAATGGAGTCAATAGATTTAGCAAGCCCTAACTTGCGCAAGGTTAAATTAACTCTCCCAAGTCAGTGGTGTTGCAGGCGTAGCAAAACCACATCAATTGTCCCCTTCTTTTTGGCTAAACCTCAGACTTAAAAGAGCTAAGAATAAGGAGTGGCTTTAAAACCCAAGTCTCTCCCATCCGGAATATACCTGCAGTGAACAAGCCACGCCCATTTGCCCAGCTAATGGGTAAGGAGCAGGTGAATTCAAATTTTGCTGAGAAGGCATCTAGATGAAGCTTTCTTTGGGGTGAATTGCTGGTTGGGGATTTTATGATCTCCCACGGAGCATTTTTTCACCCAAAGGGAGATTTTGGATTAGGGCAGGTCTGTAATTAGTAAAGAATAGAATAGAATAGAATAGAATAGAATAGAATAGAATAGAATAGAATAGAATAGAATAGAATAGAATAGAATAGAATAGAATAGAATAGAATAGAATAGAATAGAATAGAATAGAACAGAGTTGGAAGAGACCTTGGAGGTCTTCTAGTCCAACCCCCTGCTTAGGCAGGAAACCCTACACCACATAGCTCCCAGCGACCGGTAAGATCCCACAGAGTTTAATATTGCAGTATCAATATTTTGCAGAATTTAAGGAGGATGTTTTCAGAGAGACACTAAGATGTATATAGAGGAGGCAAGGGTGTGGACCCATCATGCGCGCAATGACTAAATTGATCAGCAACACATAAAAGCAAGCATTTCCTCAATGGTGATTTTACACTCTGACGATGTTAGCAGGGGCTGACGAAAGCTTAGAAAAATAAATTTTATACAGTTCCAGAGATCGTGATGTCTGTCGTTTTTTCATATATATATACACACATATATATATATG
>QLTV01001315.1:400137-415558 GCA_003457575.1 Thermophis baileyi
CCAAGGCCTTATAAAGTGGTATTATCACTTCACATGAGCTTGATGCTATGCCTCGGTTTATGCAGCCTAGAACTGTGTTGGCATTTTTGGCAGCTGCTGCACACTGCTGGCTCATATTTAAATGGTTGTCCACTCCAAGATCCCTCTCACAGTTACTACTGTTGAGCAAGGTACCACATATACTGTACCTGTGCATTTTGTTTTTCTTGCCTAAATGTAGAACCTTACTTTTTTCACCATTGAATTTCATTTTGTTAGATAGCGCCCAATGTTCAAGTCTGTCAAGATCCTTCTGTAAAGTCTGTCAAGATCCTTCTGTAAAGAAATCTGAGTAGATTAGTAGCAAAGAGGTTATAAAGGGTTATATCATATTATGGTCAAGATATGATAAGGTAAGCCAGAATTGGTGTAGGATTAAAAAGAGGGCATCCATGAAACATATAAAAAAAGAGTGGGTGTGGGGTCATGTAATCCCAGCTGCCATCTTTAATGTTGCACCTCTACCCCTCCCCCCGCACACACACACACTGGGCACCCCTCACCCTAATCCTTGTGTGGTTCACTTTGAGTTCTTTTTAAAGGCGCGCGCACACGTTCATATGTAAACAGGCTGAACTTCACCTTGTAAACACGTAGAAAAAAATTGTATTATACATTTAAAATAAAAGTGCAAATCCGCCAAAGATGAGGAAGGAGGATGCCTGACATTACACGCCGATATCTCCACCAAATGCTCTCCTTTTAAACACTTAAATGAGAATCCATTAAAAAAAATAATCATCATCATCAGTGCATGTGTTTTCAGGAAAGTAGTGAAATGCCCTCTTCTACCCCAACTCTGTTTTATACATCTTCAGACACGCATATAATAGAATTGAGTAACGATCCCAAATCCACAACGATTAACTCTGCGCTTCCTCCAGAATTTTGCCTCCCCTCCTTCCCAATCCTAGAAGAACACTGGGGAGAGCGTTAAATAAGAATAAGTCTTCTGTTTACTGAGAAATCACAGCAACACGCGCACACACACACACACACACACACACACACACACACACTTCAGTTTGAGGGGAACCATTTGAGATGATGGGATAGTCAAAAGATTTTTTTAGGAGTTTACTTTCATTCGTTTTAATTTTCCAATTGTCCAGGCTGAGGTTCCTCTGGATTTCCCTCCTGTCCTCCAGTTAGCGTGTTCCTTCTCTTCCTCAAATCAGAGGCCCCATATAGTGGAAGACTGACTGGAGGCAAATGACACCGGAGCACTTTCCTACAATTTCAACCCTTAAGACATTTTTTTTTTTTTTTTGCTGGGTTGTGGGTTTTTTGCTGATCTTTGGTAGGTGAAGATGACATCGCAAAACCCATCTGTGCTACAAGGCTTTAAATATATATCCCTTTTGAGAGAAGCAGAGAAACCTGGCCATCAAATTCCCCCCAGCTCCTCCATGAACGTACATGATTTTCCCCACCCCACTCCCACCCTTAACTTCCCCATGGATGTTATGCTACGTCGTGATCCTATCTGATTAAAACACTTACAGAAGAGGTTTGCTTTCTTATGCACATGAAAAGACCAATGTTCATTGATTCACCCAGTATGAAATCCTATGCAAGGTTCTCTCAAGGTATATAAAGATTAATGCATTTTGTACAGGTTGATTTCCAATTATGAAAGTAAACGCTAACCGACAGTCCGTAAAGCATCGTTGTTGTTGTTGTTTTTATATGCAGCCCCCTACTTCTGAGATGGTGGTGGGTTAATTTTGCTTCCCCCCTTGTTTCCTTTTTTGTTTATTTTTTGTTTTTTGCTTTAGAAATCTTCTACCAGTTTTATCTATAAAGCGATACGAGCCAGTTCTGGTTCTCTTAGGGGGAGGAAAGAACAAAGAGGCACTTCTTGATTGGCTGGTAATTCCTAGAGATCCCTTTTGTTTTCAGAGTTATGTTCCTGACACAAGTGGCGGCCGTGTGACAGAAGACAGCAAGAGATAAGTTTTGGTTTTTTTTTAGGCACTTGGCTGCGAGTTTTCCAAGGCAGCACCCAGCTCTTGGCTATGACATCAGAATCGGTTTCTGTCGCACCTCCAGAATATCTGGGCAAAAAAAAAAAAAAAAAGGATGACAGAGAGTTACGTGGGGAGGTTCCAAATCCATCTCTTCTACTACCTAGAAATAACCTGTACGGGGATACATGACTTCATTTACTTGCAGAGGTGTGGAGACCATTAATGAGGCCTTTATGAGCAACAGTGTGGTGGAATGTAGTCTGGATTCACAGGAGGGAGGGGCTGTTTCTCTGAGGGCAAAGAGACAGCAGAGCCTGGAATGTCTGGTGGGCAGGAAGAGGACAAGGCCAGACCCTCCCAAGTAGTTCACAGAGTGTTTCTATAGTTATTGCAGATAGTTGCTTTAGTCTGGCAAGATTCTGTCTGTAGACAAATAACGATAAAGAAAACCACTCAGAAATTATCCACATGTTGTTCTTGGCTTTTTGGGGGCCTGACAAAAAAAGATTTGAAATGTGGAGATTATATTTCTGAAATACCTTGATTATTAAAAAGAGATGAAATGAAAAGTTTAACTTCCAAATCAGAAACATCTGGTAGTGTCTCAAGGCTGAGTTATTCTTTGAGTCCCTTTTAAGTGAAATATTTAATCTGTAACTAATTATTTGCCTTTATTTCAACTGACCCAGGGCAACCTGTAAAGGTAAAGGTAAAGGTTCCCCTCGCACATACGTGCTAGTTGTTCCCGACTCTAGGGGGCGGTGCTCATCTCCGTTTCTAAGCTGAAGAGCCAGTGCTGTCCGAAGACGTCTCCATGGTCCTGTGGCCGGCATGACTAAACGCTGAAGGAGCACAGAGCGCTGTTACCTTCCCACCAAAGTGGTCCCTATTTTTCTACTTGCATTTTTTACGTGCTATCGAACTGCTAGGTTGGCAGAAGCTGGGGCAAGTAACGGGAGCTCACTCCGTTACGCGGCACTAGGGATTCGAACCGCCGAACTGCCGACCTTTCTGATCGACAAGCTCAGTGTCTTAGCCACTGAGCCACCGCGTCCCCTAGGACAACCTGTACAACACTTTAAAAATCTGGTGTGCAACTGCCTCTTCACATCTTTCTTTACTTACACATTAGCCGTGATTTGGATCTGGGCCACAACTAGATTGTCATTCCAACAAGGCAAATCAGGTTAAAAAAACAATGCCGTATAGATCCAGATTATTTTTATTGTAATAGCTATAATAATAGAATCTTTCTAGTCTTCTCCCTCCCTTTACCTTCATATGAACTAGGGAGGGGCTTGTCTGAAACATTTTCTCAAGTTACTTTCTTGGCCTGGGCTCAGGTCCTTCTTATATGACCCTTGACTTGGTAGCTGCTCTTCTGTCCTTCAGAAGCCCTTTACACAGACACATCGGCAGAATTTCATTCTTCTGCAGCTTCCCTCCTAAAATTTCCTCATCTTGCGAGTCTTCATCATTTCCCAACCCAAGTCCCCACTGCTCCTTTTACTCCTAGACAGTGGAGACATTGCCATGCGGACGAAAGATAATAGGAGTCCAGCATGGGCCCATGATTCTCTATCAGAGATGAGGAATGGGATTGCTAGGACTAGCACTTCAGAAAGTCCATTGGGAATAATTGTTAAGGCACCGTTTCCTGGAAATATCTGAAGGTGTTCCCAATAGCGTTTCTGACTCATAGGACGACCAAGTTGTGCAGGCACAGACATTTGTAAAAACATGCTAATGTCTGAAGGTGAAAGATGTCAGATGAAAAGAGCAATGGGTACCAGTGCTTTGATTTTCTGAATGTCCACATGGAGCTGTGGGCAATTTGCAGAAAATGTAAGAATCTGCACTGAGATTTAACAGGAAGGAAGGAAGGAAGGAAGGAAGGAAGGAAGGAAGGAAGGAAGGAAGGAAGGAAGGAAGGAAGGAAGGAAGGAAGGAAGGAAGGAAGGAAGGTGGGATAAAAATCGGATAAAAAAAGGAAGGAAGGAAGGAAGGAAGGAAGGAAGGAAGGAAGGAAGGAAGGAAGGAAGGAAGGAAGGAAGGAAGGAAGGAAGGGTGAACAGAAGGGTTATCAAACTCATTGGTGGATAAGCAGAGGACAAGCGCCATTGTTCCACCCTCTTCATTCATTCCAGGAAATACACACCTATGAAATTTAAAGAAGGTAGAAAATTGAAAAGCAGAGCAGCCTTACCAGTTAAAATCCGTTGCAACGGCAGCGTCACATAGGTTAAGTGTGCATAGAGGAGGAAGTTTTCATCCGTTCGGTTCAACTTCAGCCAAGAACCCACAAGAGAGCGTCCAGTTCCAGATAACGACCGGGAACGTAGGTTTGTTGCGTTATGCAAATCTGTCCGAGAGAAGATGACTTCAGGAAGGGAACTGATGCATATGAATTGCCTTAATGAATCAAACCAGGTGGCCTGGTTAGCTCAGTGGGATACCTGTGACCAGGAGCCCCAGATGCTCCCATATACCAGACATCATTGCTGAGGGCAAAGGTCAAATCCCGGCCCTTCAGTTCACTGTCATATTTAACAGCAACTTGCTTTATTTTATTTGGAGAATGTTTGAAAGCAGGCCCACCAGTATTTCCTTAGTTCAGTGATTCCCCTCTCTTTTTCCTAACAATTTTTCAGGTAAAAAACTTCAGCCTTGAATCCTTAATAAGGGAAGGGAGAATTGAACCCAGGATCTTTCACTGTAACTGCATTCAGTCCCCCCCCCCCTTTAATGTGGTTTTATGGCAACAGAATAAAAGGAAAGAAAAATACCCATAGTATTTTTAGTTAACGAAGTAGTTAGTTAGTTAGTTTACTTTATTGTCATTGCACATGGTACAACGAAATTAAATGCCATCTTCAGTGTACATTATAACTATTAAAATAAAAACACAAACATACATCCTTTACATTCTGTATAATTGAAATTGAAAACCCGATATTGCACTATACCGTAGAATTTAATATGGTTACTGCCCTGGGATAGAAGCTGTTTTTCAGCCTATTTGTCCTTGTTTTTATTATCCTGTACCGTCTGCCAGATGGTAATAGTTCAAAAAAAAGGTTGCCCAGGATGAGATGGATCTTTAAGAATGTTTTGAAAATGTTGACTTTGTATGGTGGTATGCATTTGGCATTTTTATCTAGGAATGAAAATGAGTATGTATAGGTCTCAAGTAGTATAATCTCTGCTGGGCCCTTTTGCCCAGTGCTGCAATGTGAGCGCCCCAGGTCAGGTCCTCTTTTATGATAACACCCAGAAACTTAAAACTGGCCACTTGCTCCACTCGGTCTCCATTGATAAGCAAGGGCTGGATGTCTGATCTATTCCTTCTATAGTCCACTATCAGCTCCTTGGTCTTATTGGTGTTAAGGACCAAGTTATTGTCTCCACACCACATCCAGTATTAGGAGGAGGGGGGGAGGAGGAGGAGGAGGATTCAAACATCCATGCATCTCAGCAACCTCCTGCCAGAAGTCTTCTCAAGCAGGCAGGCAGAAGGTCCCCTGAGAGATCTTGAGGGTATCTGCCATACATAGAAGACTTTCTGAATTTGCTGTGAACTCTGCCTCTTTCCAGACCCTGAGTACTTCTATAGGAGCCCTCCAATGTTGAGCAGGTAGTGAGCAGCTCGCTACCTTCCAACATCAGCCTGTCACCAGCTATCTTAAGATTTCTCAATGGTCATTAACACTATTGATACCAATGTTTGTATCTTTTAATAAATACTGAACAATACAGTAATAAAATATTATGGCTGTGTGGTACTAGTGTTAAAGTCATCCGAAGGTGCTATTTTGGGGGAAGTGTTTTTCTCAGTGCCGTTGTAACGTTGAACGGTCACTAAATGAACTGTTGTAATTCGAGGACTACCTGTAACTCAGTTCTCTGGCCCGGCATCTTAACATGATTCTATGATTATAGTTTTCTTGCACAGAGTAAAGTACCTTTAGTCAGATCTGTGGCCCATTGCATGAGTAAAAGGGATGATTTAACAATAAGCAAATAATACTCTGCCTAAAGATCAATTCCCCAACATGACTATCATTTCCTTCACAGACTTTGGGCAACTAGAGTAAAGCAATGTACAAATCTTTTAATTAATTAATTAATTAATTAATAATAAAAATAGATAGATAGATAGATAGATAGAATAAATAAATAAATAATAAAAAATAGATAGATAGATAGATAGAATAAATAAATAAATAAATAAATAAATAATAAAAAATAGATAGATAGATAGATAGATAGATAGATAGATAGATAGATAGATAGATAGATAGAAAAAAAAAATAGATAATAAAAGATAGATAGATAGATAGATAGATAGATAGATAGATAGATAGATAGATAGAGATAGATAATCTGTCTGATAGAATAAATAAATCTGATAGAATGAATGAATGAATGAATAAATAAATAAATAATAAAAGAAAGATAGATAGATAGATCGATAGATAGATAGATAGATAGATAGATAGATAGATAGATAGATAGAAAGAAAAAAATAAATAAATAAATAAATAAATAAATAATAAAAAATAGATAGGGATGGATAGATAGATAGATAGATAGATAGATAGATAGATAGATAGATAGATAGATAGATAGATAGATAGATAAATAATAAAACCCCATCCTTGAATTCAAAAACTCCAAATCCGATTTAGCCATACTAGTGTATTCTGGCAGCTCACAGCTTTTAGGTGGTTCTGAGGGTCTAGGACAGGGGTGTCAAACACAAGGCCTGGGGGCCGCATCCGGCCCGTGGGGTGTTTAGATTTGGCCCATGGGCCATCCTGGAAACAGCAAAGGACTGGCCCATGGTGCCTCTGCCAAAGAAAACGGAGCTCCAGAGGGCCGCAGGCGGTCCTCCTGAGCTCTGTTTTCACTGGCAGAGGGTTGCAGGAAGCCGTCGCAGCCGAAAACGGAGCTCGGGAGCCCGTTTTCGCTGGCAGAGTGCTCGGGCCACCACAGGCACCCCCGACATGAGTGATGTCGAGCTGGCCACGCCCACTCTGGCCACGCCCACCCTGGCCCCCTGAGGTCAAATACAACCCTGATGTGGCCCTCAATGAAATTGAGTTTGACACCCTTGGTCTAGGACAATTTGCCGTGGCCAACTCGCCATGGCTAATTAGCCACAGCCAACTTGCTGTGGCCAACTTGGTACAGCCAACTTGTCACGGGACAATTTGTCACAGCCAACTCACCATGGGACAAATGTTACATAATATTGAAGAAATGGTGAAATAGAATCATTAAAGAAAGGATGCAAAAGGAGGGACAAAATAAAATGTGAATAACAAAAATTAAAATTATTTTTTAAAATTATTTTAAATAATGAAATACACTGGTTGAATTGGCCTGTGGTGAGTTTTCCAGCGGCGAATTGGCTGCAATGAATTGTCCCATGGCGCATTGGCTGTGGCGAGCTGGCCAGGGCAAATTGGCAATGGTGAGTTGGCGGCAAGTTGGCTGTGGCGAGTTGTCCCATTCCGACCCCCAGCATCATTTTAGCAAAATTCAGCAGCAGACATTGAATGTGGACAGTTTGATTTCTCTCCCATTTTCTAGAAACATCTGCCCCCTCATTCATCTCATTCCCTCCTTCCTGACTCACAGGCCTTTAGCATAATGCCAAAGAAAGGTTGGTGCCCACCCCAAGCTCAACCGAAGGGTTCTCCCCAATTCTCGCACCTCCATCTTCATCATCCCGAAAGAATTCCTCGCTGTCGTTGGCCGAGTGGGATTTCTTCATCTCTGCGATTCGATTTCGGGTCACTTTCCTCTTGAGAGATGGGGAGAAAAAAGAAGGCCGGCTGTTGCGTTCTGGAGTTGGAGGGGTGCTGAAGGACGTGACCTAAGAAGGGGAGAGAAAACAGCAAGAGGTGAGAAGCAATTGAGATTTATATTGATTGTCTTGGATAGTACCCGGCACAGGTCATCCTCGACTTACAAACAGTTCATTCAGTGACCGTTCAAAGTTACAACAGCACTGAAAAAAGCGATTTATAACCATTTTTCACACTTACAACCATTGCAACATCCCCACGGCCACATGATCAGAATTCAGATGCTTGGCAATTATCTTATATTTACCACGGTTGCAGTGTCCCAGAGTCATATGTCCACCTTTTGCGATCTTCTGACAAGCAAAGTCAATGGGGAATCACTTAACCACTGTGTCAGTAATTTAACAATCGCAGTGATTCACTGTGGCAAGGAAGGTCGTAAAAAGGGGGCAAAACTCACTTAAGAAATGTCTCACCAACAGAAATTTTGGGCTCAATTGTGGACATAAGTCGAGGACTACCTGCATTGCCTTCTAACTGCAGACCAGTGGATAAAAAAAACCCAACTCATTTTTGTTGTTGTTATTATTATTATTGATTTATTTGAATGGTTCTATCATTCAAGGTGGCTTACACTGTACCTTTGGGTGTCCTGAATAAGCATACATAAACCAACTTTCATTTATGGACACTGATCCATCACCTGACTGTTTGACAAGATTCCCTAAAATATTCAGGTGTTTAACTCAGAAATGACCAATTGGCTGTCTTATCAGCTGTAGTTGACTCTTGCAAGCTTTCTAAGCTGAATGGTAGTGGAGCTGAATGGCATGCTGAAATTTCCGCTCATAAAGCCAAGCCATCGGCTTCAGAGGTGGTATTCACTTACTTTCCCTACCGGTTCACAAATGTGAGCGTGCACGCATGCGCTTTGCTCGCGCGCATGGCTTGCGCACATGCGCACCGGGGGTGGGTTTCTCTTACCTTCCCTACCGGTTCGGAAGTGTGCGCGTCGCATCGGAAGTGTGCGCTTCGCCAGCCGCTTTCAAGCAGCAACGACCGGGGAACCAGTTCGGGGGTGTGGCAAGCCGATCTTCACTACTGGTTCAGCAACTGTGGCCAAATTTCCGCCACCAGCTCATGCGAACCAGTAGCAACCCACCACTGATGCGCATGGCTTCAAAATGTGCCTAAATAGGACGCCATAGGACCGGGGCGGGTGGGCCCACCCGCAGGTCGCCACTACCAGTTCGCCCGAACCAGTCCGAACCGGCTGAATACCACCTCTGATCGGCTTCCACTATTCTGAGAAACAGCTTTTAATATATTGCCTGTTGTGCTGGATTTAATTCTGATGCTCAAGGCCACGGGTGTCAACTCGCCATGTCACATTGCTGTCACGTGACATTTTGCGACGTTTTTCCCATTTGCGGAGCTGGGATGGGCATGGCCTGCGCATGACGCATCCGGCCTGCGGGCCGCCAGTTTGACACTCCTGCTCAAGGCCAACAAAAATTGCAACAAATGGCAAAGACATTTGTGACACAACATGGTGCACTGTCTCCAATAACATACTTTATTGTGAAAGGAGAGAAAGCAGAGAATGTCATTAACAAAGTTAACTTACTCGCTCATGCAGCGGTGAGCCTGGGTTTGAATCTTCTTCTGTACCATAAGGAGACGTGTCACCCGTGGAAACGCGACCCACTGCCATTTCCGCATGTCCTTTGGCCTGAGGCCCCTTCATACGCACAAACTCCATATTATTGTATTTATAAAAACCAAAGGACATTCTCTGTGCCATTTTGGCTGCCACGCTCACCTGCAAAGGGGAGTCAAAATTCAAGCCACTGCATCATCGACATGAACTGGCATGGACCTCTTTCAATTCAACTTTTCCACGGTGGCGCAGTGGTTAGAGTGCAGTACTGCAGGCTACTTTATTTTATTTTTATTTATTTGTTTGTTTGTTTGTTTGTTTGTTTGTTTTGTCAAGTACGTGTTTGATAATATACATAAGTATAACATTATTTGAATACGTAAGATGGGTACAAATAAAAGGGAACATTTGGACAGGGACGGTAGGCACGCTGGTGCGCTTATGCACGCCCCTTACTGACCTCTTAGGAATGGGGTGAGGTCAACAGTAGACAGTCTAAGGGTAAAGTTTTGGGGATTTGGGAATGAAACCACAGAGTCAGGTAGTGAGTTCCAGGCATTGACCACTCTGTTGCTGAAGTCGTATTTCCTGTAATCGAGTTTGGAGCGGTTCACTTTAAGTTTGTATCTATTGTGTGCTGGATGACTCTTCTCGTAAAATATCTCTGGACACGGTCTATTGTATTAATGTCTGATATGCAGTGTGGGTTCCAGACAGATGAGCTGTATTCAAGGATTGGTCTGGCAAATGTTTTGTATGCTCTGGTTAATAGTGCAATATTACCGGAGAAGAAGCTACCTAAGATTAGGTTTACAACTCTTAATGCCTTTTTGGCGATGTTGTTACAGTGGGCTTTGTCTCTTAGATCATTAGATATGAGTACTCCAAGGTCTTTGACTTCTGCTGACTGCCGGCTGCCTGCAATTTGGCAGGCTCAAGGTTGACTCAGCCTTCCATCCTTCCGAGGTGGGTAAAATGAGGACCCAGATTGTGGGGGGGCAATATGCTGACTCTATAAACCGCTTAGAGAGGGCTATAAAAAGCACTGTGAAGCAGTATATAAGTCTAAGTGCTATTGCTATTTTCTGGGAGTTGGGCATTGGATCTGCCTTGGTTACCATTACGGGACATAATGTCTTAAAGAGAGATATGATCAACTCTCCAACATTAATCAGCAAATTTTCCCACATTCAATCATCATCCTTGTGATTTCTTGATTAGACCTACCCTGTTTCCCCCAAAATAAGACATCCCCTGATAATAAGCCCAATCGGGCTTTTGAGTGCATGGCAATAAGGCCAAGCGCTTATTTCAGGGTTCAAAAAATATAAGACAGGGTCTTATTTTGGGGGAAACACGGTACCACTGTTCTCTAATTGTGGTAAGGCTCCAGAAAGTAGTGTTAAGAGCAATTTATAACAGAATAACAGAGTTGGAAGGGACCTGGGAGGTCTTCTAGTCCGACCCCCTGCTCAGGCAGGAAACCCTATACTATTTCAGACAAATGATTGTCCAATCTCTGGAGGGAAGTTGTTCCACTGATTAATTGTTCTAACTGTCAGGAAATTTCTCCTTAGTTCTAGGTTGCTTCTCTTATTTAATTCTGCACTGTGCCATTTGTGCTACAGGAGGTTACTCGGGTCTGACTTGGTATTTAATGTCTATACCAGAAATCCGTTTTCTCCCATCTTGATCAGTGGAGGAATCACTGTCTTGTTTTAAACAGGTGAAATGATTTGAGGAGGGATGGAAGACAGACAGCAAGCTCCTTCTTTCCCTGTTATTATGAAAAGTAGGCTTCCAACTCCTGCTCTACACACAGGCAAGAAAGCCCTTCTGGTTAAGAGACAACCTCGCCGTTTGAAGGACACTCACCCTATTATCATAGACCTTCTTGAGGGCCTCATAGCGGATGGATCCCTGGAAAATAACACCTTGGAACGTGTTGCTTTTGTCACTGGCCACCAGCTCCACGCAAACCATCTCGCCTTCCCCTACAGTCATGTCACTAAATACCTAACGAGACATCCAAATAAATCAAAGAAAAAAAATAAATAGCTGTAGAGACACTCAAGGCCATTTGTCATTGCCTATGGCTAAGTCACAGATGACACACTGAGATTTAATAGCAGTGCAGGAGTCTATACCAGGAAACCAGATTCTCAGTAAAAGGTCTGGGGGCACTGAATCTTCTAATCATTTTTTAAAAAGTAATTTTATTATGGAAAAAACATCCCTAAGCCCCAATTTCCTATAATTTACTGCAATTTAAACCACCAAAGGTGATTTAGATCAAGGTTTTTCAACCTTGGTCATTTTAACGTGAGTGGACTTCAACTCCCAGAATTCCCCAGTCAGCCTAGCTGGCTGGGGAATTTTAGGAGTGGAAGTCCAAACATTTTTAAATTACCAGGGTTGAGAAGTGCTGATTTAGATAAGTGAAACAGTGTGAAAAGGCACATTCAGAATCAGAATTAATACCAGGAATAAAAAGGATATTTAATGTATCTTAAGCACTATTTTTCCAAGCCTCTAAAACCAGCAGTTTTGTGATGCAGTCCCAAAATTTAGGTGATTTTTAAAAATTAGGCTTTTAGTTAATATTCGATCAAACTGCAAGTGATTTAATACCTTTATGTAGCAATTTCTGTCAATTTACAGTGGTAAATTTAAATTCTAAGTAAGCAGAGCTACGGATCTATGACCCGAACAGCACTAATTGCACCATTTAAAAAAATATTTAATTATTATTATTCTGCAAATACAACTAGGGGAAAATAAGCAGGAAAAAAAAGAAAAAGATAAAGGACCTTTATCTCATCTCAAAGTAACAATTTAATCTCCATATTAAAATATCTTATATCATTCTGAAAATTGTAGGTGTATATAAATGTTAGATTACAACATCATAATGAACAACTGTTGCCAATATAACTCAAGTCATAAATTATAAACTGACATAAAGAAGTTGCAGTAATTTATATCTTATCTGGAAAATTTGATGTGTTGTAGAAATCATGAAAAATTGAGTATCACTATCTTATGTTAGGAAAAACCCAATCATTGGATGTGTTATAAACCCATTTATAAGACGTGATTCCAAAAATTTCCACATTCAGTTAATCTCTATATCAGATTAATTTTTTAGACATGAAGTTAATTTTCATAATTACACATACCCCCAAAACATCTACATTCTTCTGCATAAGGGACCTATTCTGAGAGAGGACCTACCTCTTCAAAGTTGTCAATCATAAAAAATATGTTTGGATAGCTAATCTTCGATTCCTCGCCCTTGCTGTCCATGGGGTGTTTACTTGGAGATGCAAAGACTTGCTGGAAAACACCATTTGGAAAAGATGATATAGCTTGCGATATATACATAATAGGACGTTCAGCTACGACCACTAGCAGGAGAAGGAAATGCTAAGTTGATTGTAAACCCTGGATCCTCCATGGATAGATCAAGTGAACAAGGTGATGCAACCCTTCCGATTATATCTTCTGGCACTCTTCCCATCCTTTTAATAGAAGCTCAGGCTTTAAAAGGAGGACTTGCTAACATCTGGAACCCCTGCCCACCTGCTTTTTCCGTAAGGATATAGACTGTTCTGACCCAGCTCCCCAAACACAACAAACCCTCTGAAGTTAAATCAATGATTCCTTTATTAGGAGTGTCAGCAGCCCCGGCAAAAAGTTTCTCTCTCAACGCAGGCTAACAAGTCCGTCCAGCAGAGAGATGAATAGCTGTCTGCCACATCTATTCATCTCTGCCCCCTGCCTTTTATCCCCAGAGCTAGGGTGGGCTTCGCTAGCAGCGGTGGCTCTTCCTTCCCAAGGATCGGCCCACAGATTTCCACTGCTCTCCTCTCCTCTGCCTTCTGCGCATCCACGTGTCAGGCACTGGCCCCAGCTGTTCCTCCTCTTCCTCATCATCCTCTCCTCTGCCTTCTGCGCATCCGCACATCAGGCACTGGACCCAGCTGTTCCTCCTCTTCCTCATCAGCCACCTCCAGACCTGGGGGCTGTTGATTCTCCATCTGAGGGCTGACGGACACCCCAAGCTCCACTGTCTCTCTCTCTCTCTCTTTCTCTCTCTCTCTCTCTCTGACAGCTCCATTCCCTCTTCCCCCTCGGAGCTCTCAGGTTGCCTTGATGCTGACCCTAACTCCCACGCCTCCCCCTCTTCCGATTCGGCTGCTGGAGGGGCCGGCGGCTGACAGGCCACAACAAAAACATTTGGGGAAACGTTCTCTGAAGACCCCAACAGAAGGATCCACCACATTTTCAACTCAATCCTTATACCATCTTCTCCAATTATAGTAAAGTGAATCCTGTTCTATTTTCAGAGAACCCTAGTGACAGACAGACAGACAGAATCTCGAGTCCTTCCATATTCTATTGACTTGGAATGAGTAGCAAACTTGTAAAACTGGGCTTCTCCCAGTCTTCCCAAACCCTTCACCAACAATGGTTAGGCCTCTAGTATACTCTTCTGGGTAACTAAGGATTACATCTACCGGTATGTATGTGTGCATTTCTATTCTCCCTGTGTTTTGGGTCTAGGTGTGTATGTTCTGTTGGGGTAGCATAACGTGGGATTATATGTTCCATATTGGGTCATGTGGCCAGGAGGTAAAAGGACTTGAAATGCAGCAGTCCCATTAAGATGGATTTTGTCATAAGCTCCAAGTCAGATTCAGTCCATTTTCAAACTGGGTTTTTCTTTTTGCTGATTCCCTCCCTCCCCTCATAATGCAAATGTGGCCGTGTTCTGTTCTGTTTGGGGAGGTTATCCTGCAGACTGATAGGCAGAAGACAGAATCCTGAACCTTTTCCCATAATTTCTTTCAGTCACTCTGTTGACTTGGGAACAATATGAAGGGTCTGGCTTGAAGACATGGGAAGCAGAAGAAGAAGAGGAGGAGGGCTTACCTCTTAATTCGATGAATGTGTGATGACAAATTGACTAGGGGAATTTTACTAAGCCCATTTGAAATGCTCCTCAAAGCTATTCTGGGGTTATGTCTGGGGCTATCACTAATTAAAACTACTTGAGCTATATAAGAAAACCATAATATAAGTTCATGGGGGAAAACACGGGGCGAAGGCCGAAGCCAAAAGGAGGAGACACCCTTTCAAAGTTCCCAAATTGCAGAGTTGCTCACCTGGGACTTCTTTTTATGGATGTGAATATCCCCTCCATCGGAACGAGTACATACCGCACACGTCACTATATAATCCAGCTGAAAGAAAATCAAAGTATTGGCATTGAAACACCAATCAGGCATCGGGTGTCTCATTAGGTTTTCCTTTGTGTACATGTCCAGATCCACAAATAGAAAATATGAGGTCTTTCAGTTT
The DNA here is from genome assembly GCA_003457575.1 of Thermophis baileyi. Classification (NCBI taxonomy): domain Eukaryota; kingdom Metazoa; phylum Chordata; class Lepidosauria; order Squamata; family Dipsadidae; genus Thermophis; species Thermophis baileyi. The sequence goes on from QLTV01001315.1 coordinate 414,984, forward strand.
TCATTTAAAGAAATTAATCTGAAGCTACTTCACAACAGAAGTCAGATACTTTCTTTCATGTTTCATGTTCAATTGCAACTAAAAGTCAATGCAATCCTACAGGTCACCTACCGTGTTTCCCCGAAAATAAGACATGTCCCGATAATAAGCCCAACAGGGCTTTTCGGGACATGCGTTGAAATAAGCCACCCCCCGAAAATAAGCCCCCCCATTACTTTCCGGGGGGAAAGGGGGGGGGCATGCCGGGAGGCGCTCTTTTTGCTGCGGGCACTTTTTTGGCCGGGAGAGCGAGAGCAAGTGAGAGTCGAGGGCACGCATACCCCACGAGACTGCTCGGCTCCTCTGGGCTCTGCCTCTGCCAGCGTTTTCAAACACGCTCCTGCCTCCGAGGAAGAGGAGGGTAGCCTCGATGCCTGCCTCGCTGCCCCATCGCAGGCAGGAGCGCTTCAAAACGCTGGCAGAGGAAGAGCCCAGAGGAGCCGAGGAGTCTCGTGGGGTGTGCGTGCCCTCGACTCTCACTTGCTCTCGCTCTCCCGGCCAAAAAAGTGCCCGCAGCAAAAAGAGCGCCTCCAGGC
>QLTV01001315.1:423573-458722 GCA_003457575.1 Thermophis baileyi
CTTTCCTTGTTAGGCAAGTGTTTAAACCTCTGATCCACGGGATTCTTCTCCCTATCTGCTTGTTCCAGGGACAAGGATATATATATGTTTTTTTCTCTGTTAAATCACCTGGTATACCCAAATATGGGAGGGAGCATACTGCTTCCTTTTTGCCTTTCGGCCCCTCCAGGGGCCATCCAGGCAGTTAATTACAAATGACAGTCCGTTTCTATATGTTACATATTTTTACATAAATAAAGGGAGACTAGTATAGATCTATTTCAAGCTATTTAGCTCTTATATATATATATATATATAATCTATATCTAATCTATATCTATGTTGATTATCTCTATATCTATCTATATCTATAATCTCTATCTCTATCTCTCTATATATTAATTACACCAAGGAAGGAAACAGCTGGTAGCACGAGGTGTCATTCACCTTTCACCCTAGAGGGAGAGGAAATATATGAAAAGCTCTTATCAGTCATACAGAGTTTATTTTAGAACTAACCACATAGGAAAATGTTAATGTTCTCAGTGAAATGCAGCTTCAGCTTTCAAGATCACGCCTACAGCATATGGCTGATTATCTTCTCTGGTGGACATCATCTGACATGCTGCACTTATGTTTGCTGATGGTTTGGCTTTGAGTGTTTCATATATTTTATATGTGTAAGCCTCTAGGAATTATTGGATTCCAGTGGTACATAAATGAAAACAAGCAAATAAGTAAATTGCGTTGGGTTTCAGCAAATACTGAAAGAGCGGCAAATAATTCATTGGAAAAGGAAATACCTCTATTAACATGTCCTACTATAATTTGGTTGATTTATAATTCCATTTGCAGTCATGCTATTAAAAAGTAGCAGCTCTGTTTTTATTCGTTTGAATGCAGGAAGAAATGGATAAAATGTCATTTGTGATTCAGGTAAAATCGGGAGGGAAGCAAAACAGGGGGAGATGACAATAATTCATATAGAGTGAAATATTTGCAGCCGAGAGGGAGGGAACACCGCCTTAGCATTTCAAATGAAGAAGAGCTAGACCGAGATTGGACAAATTATGAGAGGGTTATCGATGAATCCGTACTCTGAAGATTAATGCATTCTCTCCTTCTTGGAAGAACTCTAGGGAAGTAATCTAGGGACAAAAATCTCTGTTTCTATTCTCACCACCACCACCAATTCAGCAAACCGTTATTCTCTAAAAGTTGAGAAGCTCACACACTTTATATCTTTCAGCAAAGTGAAATGTTGACTCAGGCCGACAAAGAAAAGTCTGGCACAGCCTTGCTCCTGTCTCAGAGTGAGTTGTTTTCCTTTCTATTAAAAAAAAATCACAAGTGCACACCCCAGCCTTGAGCTGCAAACTCAGCTCTTTTTAGTGTTCGGTTCGAAGAAAAATCTCAAAAATGCTTGGCAAGTCGTTTTTACTGCTCCCCTTTTTCTACGTGACAGATATTGCCAGAAACTGGACAATTAGTGCTATGCAGAGTCCTATCTGCTTTAAATCACCTCTTCCTTCCAAATATAAATATATATATTTATATTCTGCTCTTGTATTGCCAAGAACGAATATCCAGATTCATTATGTGAGCAACCCTGACTTAATTTATGCCTGGAATAAGGTATGGTTCTCTTAATGGATTTTAGCAGAGAAGTTAACTATTTATGTGTACTAGTAGTCCTTGACTTATCACCACAACTGGGATCAGAATTTCCGTTGCTAAGCAAGGCAATTATTGCTAATTGCAATTATTACCGTATTTTTCGGAGTATAAGACGCACTTTTTTCCCTCCTAAAAGAGGCTGAAAATTTGCGTGCGTCTTATACTCCGAATGTAGCCCTGCCCACCCGCCAGCCCCTACCCTTCGACGTCCGCGCATTCTCTTCCTTGCTGCAGAGATTGCCACCGACAATGGCTTGTGTTTTTGGGCTCCGCGCCTTGCGTTTTCAGCCTCCAAACGCTCGATGCGCGGTGCCCAAAATGGCTACCCGGAACAGCTGCTGCCTTCTCTTACCCCTTCTGCGCTTTGCCTGCTTTAGTCACTAGAGCTCCCTCCGACGATCAGCTGTGCTTTTGAAGCTGTTTTTCAGCTCCAACATGAGCTAAGCGATCTTCCGTGCTTTGCCTGCTTTTCTAATTGCTGCTCCCTCCGACGATCAGCTGTACTTTAGAAGCACAGCCTCAACCAGCACCAACCTCAAAACCACCGAGCGAACTAATAAGCTGAAGCTGACCAGGCTAAGGACTAGCCAGATGAATACCTGGTAGGCAGAATTTCCCCCCCCCCATTTTCCTCCCCAAAAACTAAGGTGCGTCTTATACTCCGAAAAATACAGTAAGTGAATCACTCAGTAGTTAAGCCAACCCCTCACTGACTTTGCTTGCCAGAGGTCAGCTGGGAAGGTTGCAAGTGGAGATTACAGGACCCAGGGACACTACAAATGTCTAGTACAAATATACCGTGTTTCCCCGAAAAGAAGACCCTGTCTTATATTTTTTTGAACCCTAAAATAAGCGCTTGGCCTTATTGCCGTGCACTCAAAAGCCCAATTGGGCTTATTATCAGGGGATGTCTTATTTTGGGGAAAACAGGGTATGCAGGTGACCAAGTATCTGAATTTTGACCGTGTGACCATGGGGATGCGGCGGCAGTTGCAAGGGCGAGGACCAGTTGTTAAGTCACTTTTTTCAATGTCATTGTAACTTCGAACTAAGCAATGGTTATAAGTCAAGGACTACCTGTAACATCTTCACAAATCATCTTGAATTGCATAGATAGATAGATAGATAGATAGATAGATAGATAGATAGATAGATAGATAGATAGATAGATAGATAGATAGATAGATAGATAGAGAGATAGATAGATAGAGAGAGAGAGAGAGAGAGAGAGAGAGAGAGAGAGAGAGAGAGATAGATAGATAGATAGATAGATAGATAGATAGATAGATAGATAGATAGATAGATAGATAGATAGAGAAAATAGTAGAAGATACTATAGTACTTCTACTATAGATAGATAGTAGAAAATACCTAGCATTAGTAGAGTAAATGTTCAATGTTGTCTCAATCTTTGTAAAATTCTGAAGTATGTTTGTATTCTTAACCATCTTTTCCAGTCAAGTCTGCCAAACTGTTTTTTGAATTAAGAATTAACTTTTTTGAGTTAAGGATTCATTCTTCATGAATTCATCAATAATAAAAAGTGTGGGTTGATAGACTTTCTGCTTGATGGTTCAGTAACGTAAGACAAGCCCCGTTATATTCTTCTAAAGATATCCTGTCACCTGTATTGTATGACAAGGAGTATTATTAAACTTCAGATTAGAGGTAAAGCTTCACTCAGTCTGCCAGACTGTAGTGACAATCAAGTTTGGAGCAGATCAGCCTTCAGATGACATCAAGCCAAGCCGGGAGATTAGGAATGGTGGTTGTCTTAAGATCAGGCCATCTTCCGTGGTATAGCTAATCTCACTGAATTATAACATGGATTATGAAAGAAAAGAAGCTAAAATGTCAAGATTGAACCACTTTGCTTCTTTCAAACCTTAACGCTTTTCAACTTGCCAATGAACTGGAAGGAGGGAAGGGGGAAATGGAATGCCGAGAACGTATGCGGAGATCATGAGAGTCTGGCAACCATCAAGGTCACCACTGCAGGTGCTGGAGAAAGAGATGGATAGTTCCCATAACAAAAGGACATCTCATAATTGGACAATGTGATCACCCAGGAGTGGAGAGAAGAGGAAGCTATTGTTTAACTAGGCAAGGCTTTGCGCGGGAAAACCAGAGCTGGTTTTGTTTCTTCAGTACCAAAATGGTGTATCCAATAAAGTTTTACTTTTGGGATTTCAAGGCTCCCGAGAGTGTTTCCTTATTTTGGGTTCACTAGTTGGAACAGTTGACATAAAATATATGTATGACTAAGTATCTAAGCAGAATACTTTAGTAATAGCAAGAAACCTCCTGTCATGCAAAGGAATGCATGTCCCACTGAAGAGTTGAGACCATGACTTGTCCCAATTGAACACAAATCATAGTCAATTGCGGAACAACTCTCAAAATCAAGGTAAGATGAAAGCAAAAAAAAAACCACTATTAAGCAACTGGGCATAGGACTAGCCTTGAAACTGTTTCTGACCACTCCACTGACCAACAAAAGAAACATTATCTTTCTGCAATATTTCTCAATCTTGGCAACTTTAAGATGTGTGGACTTCAACTCCCAGAATTCTCCAACCGACCATGTTGGCTGGGGAATGCTGGGAATTTAAATCCACACATCTTAAAATTGCCAAGGTTGAGAAACACCGACTTTTTGAATGGGTCTGAAGCTTAGATGGGCGCATCATTAGCAAACAGCATTTCAAGTGTATCTATGGAAGCCAAAACTCAGGAGGACTCTGGTAGCACTTTTTCTCACTTACACATTTAATTAAAAGGCAGAAGCTTTTGTGACCATGCAAGGAAGCATCAAAAGGTTTCTCTATTAGGGTTTTGCTAATCAGCTCTGATTCAATTCAAATTGGAGACTGGCAATTTGAAGAGAGAAAGATTTGAATGTGCAATTTGAGAGCAAAACAATTCAATTTATTTCGGGACCTAATTTAAAAAGGAGACCTTTTAGACTGAAGCAGTCTATCAATTTTATACATAAATAAAAATTAGCACGGATTGCTTGCCACAATATCCTTTTTAAAAAAAACACATTGCTTGACAACTGGCCAGATGCAAGGATTATTAGAATCGCTTTAAATATGGAAACTCTGTTTTATTGCAGTAGTAATCAAGAGGGAGCTATTGAGTTCAAAAATGCAATATTGTTCATGCCCAGGGGGATTTTACGTCAAACAAACAGAACTGGTACAAAATTCTTGTTTTGTATTCACTCTAAGAAGTGACAGGTGGAGATGGCTATAAATCACAAAACATTAATTTCATGCTTCACAAATGAAGCAAATATTTAACCAACGGAGACTTCTTAAACCCGCATGGGGAAAAGGGGGGTGGGAACTTTGACAAACTAGTTTTGCTTTTCGAGATTAACCTGAAAATCAAATATGTATAACATAGTTTCCTGTATTTGTATGAAGCTGCATTTCTAGAAATATTTTCAAGTAGATAGAATAAAGCTGAAATGCAAGATTAATAGGAGGCATTATTCTCTTTTTGTTCTGGGAAAAACTGTTGAAAGTCAAAATGAATGCAGCTCCAATCTTTATGCAATATTATTAGATGTATAATTACATTCATAATCGCAGATGGTTTTTCTTTATAACATAGGAAGACACTGTAGCTTTTACTTTATTTTAACCATTTTCTTCTCTCTGTCTCTGTTTCTCTCTGCCTGCCCTCTAGAACAGGGGTCCCCAACCCCTGGGCCATGGACCGGCACCAGGCTGTGGCATGCCAGCAATTGGGCCGTGCAAACAAGCGAAACCCCATCTGCGGGACGCAGGCAGCATGCGAAACCACGCCCCCTCCGGTCCGCGAAAAAAACCTTTCTCCATGGATCCAGTTCCTGGTGCCCAACAGGTTGGGGACCGCTGCTCTAGAACATTATCCCTCCAGAGAATAAAAGAGACCCCCTGTTGGTCTTTTGGAAGGCCTTGAAGAAGTGGTTACGTGCTTTGGTCTGAGGTCCCGTGTGTGTGTGTGTGTGTGTGTGTGTGTGTGTGTGTGTGTGTGTGTGTGTGTGTGTGTGTGTGTGAAGGGCCCCATTTCCTGGCTATGCTAACATCAGCCCACTATAATATTTCTTAACTGCTATGTGTATTTAATTTTCCCTTTTGAGCTCTGCTTTTAATTGCTTTTATGACTGTTTGCCATCCAGAATTGCTTGTTTGAGATGGATGGGTGGGTGGGTGGGTGAGTGAGTGAGTGAGTGAGTGAATCAATCAATCAATCAATCAATCAATCAATCAATCAATCAATTTCTTGGATTGTATCAGTGACATAAGATAATGTTTTAATAGTGCTCCCAGCCAGCACACCTTGCTTCTAATTTACACTGAAGAAATATATTCTTTTTAACAGGGGGGGGGGAAATCTCCCTTCAGTTGAAATAAAAATTAGCACGGATTGCTTGCCACAATATCCTTTTTAAAAAAACACATTGCTTGACAACTGGCCAGATACATGGATTATTAGAATCGCTTTAAATATGGAAACTCTGTTTTATTGCAGTAGTAATCAAGAGGGAGCTATGTCTTTGATCTACTTTCTAATTTTCTGTCAGCTGAAGAGGAAACCCATTCACCATTTATGAGAGAAGAACAAAAACAGCCTTTCTTGGAGTTTCAGCTTGTTAATCAACCTACCTTCTTTTCTTCTACACCATCTCCGCCAACATAGGCCAGTCTCCTGCGAACGTAGAAGAGCATATCATCTTGCCTTGGGGCCCATTTCTCCATAAAGTAGGTGGAAAACATCCATGTCCAGAATACGATGCGGTCATCTTTGAAAAAACCTAACAAGGAAGTCAAAGGAAGGATTAAGAATCAGAGATATCAGATTGCATTCATTGAGTTTAATAATACAAAGGTATCAACTGGAAAATTGGCAAGCAGCTCAGATGGCCTCCCAGTTACTCAAGCCCTGTCTCATCTTATATGACATCTTGTTATTTATTTAATTTGTATCCTGCCTTTATTATTTGTACAAATAAAACTCAAGGCGGCGAACATATCCAACACACCCTCCTCTTCCTATTTTCCATACAACAACCCTGTGAGGTGGGTTGGTCTGAAAGAGAGCGACTGGCCCAAAGTCACCCAGCTGGCTTTCATGGCTAAAGCGGGACTTGAACTCACGATCTCCTGCTTTCTAAGCCTAGTGCCTTAACCACAAGACCAAACTGGCTCTTATGATATCTAAGTTCTCATATCATTTTAGGACAAAATCTAAGTCTAGCCATCTCTATATTTCTTCAACTGGGATTCTCAGGCCTTCCCACAACAAAGACCACAATCTCATCAAATTGTCTCTATTGTAAAAATCAGTAAAAGATTGAAACACTTTCAGGCGAAGTGATCTCTGTTTTTTGAGAGGTAAAAGTTTACTTGCTCAGAAACACACGTGTGTGGCGGGGAATATTTTCATGAGGCAAATGATTGCGAAGTTCATTAGAATTTGACCTCCATTTATTACTGTCTATTACTTAAATCTGTCAGCCAAAAAATGGAGACTCACAGCATTCTGCCAAGGCAATTTGGCAAGATTTGCCTACATCAATAACTTCATTGCAACCCTGCGTCGGTTTGCTTGACAAACACATTAGGCTTGAAAAAGTCTTTTCCCCAAACGTTTGGCAGGGAGCAAAAGCCGTACAGCAGAAGTAAAGAATCTTCTCTTTCCGACAATTTCTTTGGCTGTAAATAATTTGTTGAGGGATGAATTAAGATGATGACTTTTCAAATTGGGAAATCCAGCAATGTGGAAAGATTAGCAGATTCCCTTCCCGTTTTCTCTGAGAAAGCTAACCACCACCAAGAGCGATGCTAAAGACATGAAGATGCAGATACAGGCAGATTGTTCTGGGACAGGGGTGTCAAACTCAAGGCCCGGGGGCCGGATCCGGCCCACGGGGTGCTTAGATCTGGCCCGTGGGGCCGTACTGGAAACAGCAAAGGACTGGCCCATGGTGCCTCTGCCAGCGAAAATGGAGCTCACGAGGGCTGCACGCAGCCCTCCCGAGGTCCGTTTTCGCTGGCAGAGGGTTGCAGGAGGCCGTCAAAGCCGAAAACGGAGCTCGAGAACCCATTTTTGCTGGCAGAGCACTCGGGCCACCACAGGCGCCCCCGACATGAGTGATGTCAAGCTGGCCACGCCCACCATGGCCACTCCCATCACGGCCCCCCAAGGTCAAACACAACCCTGATGCGGCCCTCAATGAAATTTGAGTTTGACACCCCTGTTCTGGGATGTTTTACAGTAACTACTTTCTGGCTTAGACGTATGACCATTTTTCAATGGTCATAAGTCTAAGCCAGAAAATAGTTACTGTAAAACATCCCAGAACAATTTCCAGTGTAATTTAGCATGAATTTAGGAATGTTTGAAAGCATGAAGATTGGGAACCTGGCACTGCTCCCCTATACTCTGCAATTCCCTATCCCCATCATTTTCTTATCATTTCCTTTACAATTCAGCAGCCTTCAAGCCTTACTGCTTGAAATGGCTCAAAAATACATATTGAAATCATTAAAAAGGTCTTTGGATCAGGGCTTCTCAACTTTGGCAACTTTAAGGTGTATGAACTTCAAGTCCCAGAATTCCCTAGCATGTCTGGCTGAGGAATTCTGGGAGTCCAACATCTTAAAGTTGCCAAGGTTGAAAAACACTTCTCTGGATACCTATACCAAGCTGCAGAAAAGTTTTTTTAAAGTACAAACCCATTCTTTTGATAAATAAAGGCAAACTAACATGTTATTTCAGTAATCTAAAGATATTTTTCAATTTTTCAATTTATTTCTATGATGTTCTTAAAAGCCAATGACGTAATGATGAGACTCACCCCTGCAGCAAGTCTTAAATTGGGTACTCAAGTAGAATTAGGGCAGAGTGTTATTCCACATTTCAGCTACAAGCAATGTTGGACAGTACACCAGGTGTAACAGATGGCTCAGCTAACCATCAAAATTCATTCATTCATTCATTCATTCATTCATTCATTCATTCATTCATTCATTCATTCATTCATTCATTCATTCACGCGCACGCACGCACACACATACACTCCAGACTTAACTTTTCATGTTTAGAGATAGTGCATTAACCATAATGGAGTATAATTAATAGGAGTATTACTGATGTGTGTCTTCCTCAGAGCCAACAACGAATACCTAGTTTCGTGAAGGTTTCCTTCATTAAGCATAACAAATTAAGACATCTAGAAATGAACAGCTCAACTAGCTCTATTTTTAAGGTTGGATGCCACTCGGATTCACTTCTAATTGCTTCCTTCTCTTTGAATTTACAAGAAGCACACAATCTCCCCGGTCCTAAATCCAGTTTCCTAACCATTACATCCCATTGGTGCCATACAGTGCATTTTTCTAATCCAAAGGTTAATCTCTGATTAGGTCTATTATCTAAGATGTTCTGCTCGTGCAAATTGGCATTACCACACACTATTTTAGAAAGCGATTATCTTAATAATTATAACCTTAAAGGAATGAGGAGCTTCAATAACCCTGTGAGCAATGCTTAAGGGAGCCTGAATGCTATCCTGGTCAAGATGAAAGGGCAAGGGGTGAAGTGAAGGAAAAACCCCCCTAGAGAATGAAATATTTTGGGGAATATTAAAAGAGGCAGAATAATATATTTCCCCAAAAGGAGAAATGGAGAAAAAAATCTTAACAAAGCAGCCCCAACAGCCTCCAACAGATGCCTGAAGTCTTTAGAGATGGATATTTTGTGCCCATTAACAAAGACTGAGCCAATCTATTCATAAACAAAACATCTTGAACCCCAGAGTGATGGGATTAAGAAGGACAGGACATGACCTTTAGGACATAATAGGATTAACTTCCTAGGAACCCACCCCTGGTGGTGACCAAAACTGGATGCAGTATTATAGGTGTGGTCTTACTAAGGCTTTACAGAGTGGTATTAGTACCTCACTTGATCTTGATTGTATCCCTCTGTTAATGCAATTTAGGATTGCATTAGCTTTTTTGGCTGCCACTGCACACTGCTGGCTCATATTTAGCTGGTTGTCCACCAAGACTCCAAGATCCCTCTCACAGTTACTGCTATTAAGCCTGGTTTCACCCAATCTATAGCTGTACTTTTGGTTTTTCTTGCCTAAGTGTAAGACTTTACTTTTCTCTACATTGAATTTCATTTTGTTAGATAGGGCCCAGTGTTCAAGTCTGTCAAGATCCATCTGGATCTTGAGCCTATCTTCTAGGGTGTTAGCTATTCCTATCAGCTTAGTATCATCTGCAAATTTGGTAAGTTCCCCTTCTATTCCCTCATCTAAGTTGTTAATGAAGATATTGAAGAGTACTGGGCCTAAGATGGAAGCTAACAGTAAGTTAACCTTTTTGCATTGTTGCCCCAAACACTTTAGGATCAAGAAATAATCCAAATAATGTAAATAGATACCAGAGAGCATCTACCAAATTGTATGCAAAACCTTCCAATCTTGAAATGGGCTATTCCACACATTCCAGAAGTAGTCCAACATAAAAAAGATTCATTCCAAGAATTCTAGCACAGAATATCTGCAGTGAGCATGTTTTGAACCTGGAATACAGGTGGTCCTCGACTTACAACAGTTCATTTAGTGACCGTTTGAAGTTACAACGGCCCTGAAAAAAGTGACTTAGGACCATTTTTCACACTTATGACCATTGCAGCATCCCTCATGGTTGATTTAGATTCAGATGCTTGACAACTGACTCACATTTATGACGGCTGCAGTGTCCCGGAGTCATCTGATCTCCTTTTGCGACCTTGTGACAAGCAAAGTCAATGGGGAAACCAGATTCACTTAACAACCGTGTTACTAATTTAAGAACTGCAGTGACTCACTTAACATATGCGGCGAGAAAAGTCGTAAATTGGGGCAAAGCTCACTTAGCACATTTCTCACTTAGCAACAGAAATGTTGGGCTCAATTGTGGTCGTAGGTTGAGGACTACCTGTACTCAGAACAGCCAGTTCCAAGACCAAGGTGGCCATAATGGGATGTCCTCTGATGAACCCTGTACCATTTTCCAGTGCCCTACTCAATCCTTCAATTATTGGTAAGTCACATGCTGTGTTTCCTCCAGTCCCACACCAATGGCTTCCAGGAATTTGGCTGGATATTTTCAAGTGGAGGCCAGACAGCTGTCTATTGGAGACAATAAAGGAGAATATTTGTAGCACAGGGTTGAAATGAGGACTCCTTAGTGCTCTTCAAAACATCCCTAAGCAAACCAAAAGACCCAGCAACCCCAGAAGAAGAAAAAAACCAGGAGTCGTTTACAACATACAATGTAAGAACCACAACAACCACTATGTAGGACAAACAGGCAGAAGAATGGCCGAAAGCATCCATGAACACCAACTGGCAGTCAGAAAGCAGGATGAAAATTCTTTAATTTCACAACATATAGACAGATTTAACCATAGTTACTCTTACTCAGGCACTCTGACAAATCAGCCATCAATAGACACATAGACATTAACAACATCTATAGACTGTGCAAAAGAGACAATCAACCAGCCCAAAAGAGAACAAAATGACTTCAGCCCCTCTCCACCAGCAATCAGCATCCAGATGAGCATAGATTAACTCCAAGGTTAACTTCAGACCAACAATCAAGTAAACAATAACCCAATCAAGAAACTGCCAAAGGGCCATCAGTAAACAGCCCAACCAAAGAATCTCTAAAACGCCCCCCCCCCCATCCCCACAGACGGGCAAGTCACCAGAATATAAACTGACAGCAAACAGCACTCCTTATACTAGCACTGATGATGTTACCTAGTTTGGGTAATGAAACATCTGCAAGAAAACAAGCAAGCTCAGAGAGCACCAAGGACCCATCTATTGGAGACTTTTAATTAATTAATGAGCTGCGGTGGCGCAGTGGTTAGAATGCAGTACTGCAGGCTACTTCTGCTGCCTGCCGGCTGCCTGCAATTTGGCAGTTCAAATCTCACCAGCCTCAAGGTTGACTCAGCCTTCCATCTTTCCGAGGTCGGTAAAATGAGGACCCAGATTGTTGGGGGCAATATGCTGACTCTGTTAACCGCTTAGAGAGGGCTGTAAAGCACTGTGAAGCGGTATATAAGTCTAAGTGCTATTGCTATTGCTAATTTAGATGTCTGCACTGAAAAAAAAGGGCCATTGGTCACTTCTAGTTCTTGGATTCTATGAAACACTCAATGCTTGTAGAAAGTCAGCACCCACCCACCCTCCTAGAGAATGAAATGTTTTGGGGAATATTAAAAAGGCAGGATAGAATATTTCCCCTAAAGGAGATATGGGGGAAAAAATCTTAAGGGAGGCAGAAACCAGCACCAGTCTCCCTGCCCCAAGCAGAAACTGAGGAGGCCAGCTTTTAGAAATACAGATTTGGTAATCCATTCAGAAAGATTGGGTCAGACAGAAACTCCAGATAAGCAATTAGGCAAGACAAGATTAGCTCAGACTAACACCTAGGATTTGTGTTTCCTCTTTTGCCTATAGAGCCAGCCATGACCCCTACATGACCCCACAGAAATCAAAAAGGTATAAAAACCCACCCTACTCGCAAAATCCATTTTGTCAGCTGTCCCAGAATCACATGCTGTTGGTGGTTCTGCTCATGAATAAACCAACTTTCTTTCCAATCAGCCTCCATTTTATTCCAGACTTGGAACTGGAACTGGATTTTTCTTCCTACAGGCTGCGTTTAAAAAAAAAAATCTGCAGTCTATCAGCAAGCTTTGTGCATGAGTTCACGAGATACAGCGAGGCCTAGAAAGCTACGAAAAGCTTAAACACTGTTATCATCCTTCCATAAGGTGAGTTCACGCATTGGAAACAAAACTGTTTTCACAGCTTCACATCACAGGAAGCAAAATAAACAAAGTCTACATGGCAGAAAGTCAGCACTGATATTTCAGCTCTTAAACTGGCTGCACTTACAAAAACACCCCAGAATTAAAGGGCATCTGGTGCACCGAAGTTGTAAGCACAACCTTTTCGTCTTATTAAACAAGGTTACTAACAGTCTGTCATCGCACAGTGATAAATTTCATAGAATAGCGGAAAACGGTATAAACAGTGGAACCTGTGAGGTCACCGTGTCCTCAAACTGATATATTTTTTCTTTTGCCTTAGAAGAAACTGTTTGTTTTGACTATCAATTGGCATTACAGGGTCATTTTAACTTTCTGAAAAAGAGAAACTGAATTCTGAAAACTATTTTTCCTCACCCAGAATTTGGAACATCTTGGTTAATGCTGTATGTTTTTTTAACAGCATTAACAGGGGGCTTAAGTCATTGTAGAAGCAGCTGAGAGAATTCTCCAACAGTCTGAAAATTTAAATCCATCCCTGATTGTTGAAACAGGGGAGATGAGATGTTCTTGCATCCAGTGGGAATAACCACGAGCAGATGTCCCAGCGTGGCTGGCTGGTTCCCATAACAGAATGAACAGAAGTGATTGGTGGATGTAATGGACTGTGAGTGGCCCATAGGGAAAGGGAGAATTAACTATGCTTGCTTTGCGTAGGAAACCCAGAGCTAGTTTCGCTTCTTCTGTGCCAATGTGGTTTATTCAGTAAAGTTTATAGGTAAAGGTAAAGGTAAAAGTTCCCCCGCACATGCGTGCTAGTCGTTCCCGACTCTAGGGGGCGATGCTCATCTCCGTTTCTAAGCCGAAGAGCCAGCGCTGTCCGAAGACGTCTCCGTGGTCATGTGGCCGGCATGACTAAACGCCGAAGGCGCACGGAGCGCTGTTACCTTCCCACCAAAGTGGTCCCTATTTTTCTACTTGCACTTTTTACGTGCTTTCGAACTGCTAGGTTGGCAGAAGCTGGAACAAGTAACAGGAGCTCAACCCATTACGCGGCGCTACAGATTCGAACCGCTGAACTGCCGACCTTCTGATCGACAAGCTCAGCATCTTAGCCACTGAGCCACCACGTCCCTATAGTAAAGTTTATACTCTTGGTTAAATAATGAGTTTCTTTTTCTGGATTCGCCAACAGGACAGTTGACATTAAACTAGCTCTCCAAGTAGCAGCTTACCTGGACCCCACCAGGAGGTTGGCAGTTTCGAGATGCCAGAAATTCGAAACGCAAATGAAAACTCAATCATTCAGGCCAAAAGTATCTAAAAAGGTTGAATCATGGCAACTGGACCAAGGTTTATTAGAACTGAGAAGCTGGCAAGAGTTGGTTCATTTCAACGACTCAACGACTGCCTACCCAAAATTCTCATTTTGACTGAAGAAGTTACTTGGATGAGTAACGAAGCATCTCAGTTTTAATAAACTTTGGTCCAGTTGCCACGATTTAACCTTTTGAGAGACCTGCCAAAACACAATCTGCACTTGGGAGGCAGTCCAGGGGTGGGATTCTACCGGTTCGGACTGATTCGGGCGAACCAGATGCTCCGACAATCAGCTAGGAGAGAACCGGTTCGCTCCAACAATCAGGTGGGCCCGCCCACCCGCATGCTTTACTGACCTACCATGTTTTCCCGAAAATAAGCCCTCCCCAAAAATATTTAACCGCATGCGCAGCCGGTCCCCGCCATTTCCTCTGGTTAGGGTTAGGGAGACAGAGCTGGAAATCAGGTAAGACGGCAAGAGGAGCCCCATCTTGCTCCACGCGCCCCAAAATAATAAGACCTCCCCAAAAATAAGGCCAAGTGCTTATTTTGGGGTTCAAAAAATATAAGACAGGGTCTTATTTTCGGGAAAACACGGTATATCTTCTCAGCTGATTCGCACGGCAGAGCAGATTGCCGTGCCTCAGCTGTGTTTCTCTCCAGCAGTAACGCGGAAGGTAAGTTTTCGTAAAACTGTGCACGCGCGCAAACTGTGCACGCGTGATCACCGAACCGGTTGTTAAACCAGCAGGATCCCAACACTGGAGGGCACTATCACAAAGAAACATTTATTATGTTAGGGAGTCATGGTACCATAAAACTTGAGAACCTCTGCCTTAGAAAAAACACAGGTTAACCCACTGCATGCTGAGACATGGCTTGCTTTAACCATCGGCTTACTGATCAAGCCACAATGGCCTGATTAATGCATGGAAACCATAAAGCATAGTTTACAGGCCACAAGTAGGGCATGTCAAATTTTTCAACTTTCAATTTCCAAACATTAAGGGTGCTCAAAAGTTGTGACATGCCTTGGGGATTGTAAAAGATATTTTGGTTACTTTAATATAATTTAGATCTGCTTGGTAAGTAACTACATAGATATCACAACTTTATAACATTTTGTGTGTTTCATTTGCAGTCATGTTCACTCATTTCATTAAAACAAAACTGAACAAAGCTTAGAATAAAATATTAATCCAGCCATCTTCCCAGCCTTATAGACCTTTCAGATTGTTGCTAGGGCTAACACAGGAGGGAAAAAAGAGGGGTGGGGAGAGGGGGAGAGAACACGACAAGATACACATTTCTTGAAATAATCTTTAGCTAAATATAATTTAGATTTTCCCTTGTTTCTGTTTGGACAGGTATTTGCTAAAGGCTACTTAGGAACATAATACAATCCTCTGAGAAAATGAAATGTAGAATCATCTGATCCAAACAATCTTCTCTCTTCCAAATTAAAGGCTTCAGGAAAGGGAAATTATTTCAGGATACACAATTTATTTACCTCAATCCACAGTCCAGCTCACCAGAGGAGAAAAACATGTCATAAATGAGCTGATGCAGGGATAGAAAGAATCAATAATGATTATTACTTGGAGTTATTTTAGCATTTCACCTGAATCCCAATTTAACCTCGGGAGGATGCTGCTGTGATATTTCATGAAGCGTGCCAAGCAATTATTCTGTATAGCAACATCAGCCTCAGGGTAGCAGTAAGTCAACTAACTGAACAATGGACCTGAGCAAGCAGAGCTGCTGTCAAGCAGGTTAGGCATGACAGAGCCAAATAATATCCCCCTTTATTAGACCTTTCGATTTTTCACCCATTAAACGAGAGATAATTCTTGTGCCCTGAAGAACATTTCTCTCAACACAGATACCCACAAATGATTACAAAATTCTGAAAGTTCTCATGTGTTCTCGCTACACCTTTATACAGACCTAGCCAAAGATATATTGCTATTTGGACAAAATAAAAGAGGAATAACCATACTCTCCTTAAAGGCAATACGAACATCTTGATTCCTTCGTAATCCCAGTTCACTGGTGAATCAACCTGCAACTATCTACAACTGATAAATTCCTAGTTTCAATATGCACTCCCTTCAACCTAGATTGACATCAATACATAGTTTGAGGACCATTTTAGTCCTTCACCCATCCATCTTCATCATTCATTCATCCTTCACTTATCTGCATGTTTTCATCAATTCCATTTCATAAAATGAGACTTATAGTCGTTTGGTTCCTCTTTTTCACGGATAGACAACTTATCTATTTTTCTTTCATTTGTTCATTTCATTTATTAATTTAGACTCCAATTTACATTCTCAACCTTCCATCTGTCAAACCCAGGTGGACCCTATAAATATGGATTTATGTGCCCATCATAGCTTTGGTCCACTGAAGTTCTTATAGAACATTTTTTAAATAAGACCGAGAAGACGTAGACCGGATTACCAGCCTTAATCACATCCATATCACATGCAGCATTCCCTATCAGGGTCCAGGAATTTGATTTTAGAGTGAATTTGGAAATGTGGAGATTTTGTTTTGTTTTTTAAAGTTGCAATATGTCAATTCTGGACATTAATCTGTTACTGAGTTCAGAATGGAAGGAAAGTACTGTCTATCGGCAATCATGATTAGAGGCAGAGACCTGCCATGAGATCAGCCTCAGTTGCTGCATGATAGATTAGCCTCATTTATATAATTGATCCAATATGCAGAAACGTAATAAAGTGGTAATGAAAGAGCCAGAAAAAAATATTTGCAGCAAGCAAGATTAAATATTCTATTTTGGGAGGAAATGTTGCTTTAATTCTCCCTTGCAATTTTCAGGTTCAAGCTTAACTCAGGGGAATGTTCCTTAGAGCTGTAATGTGCAATATTTTATTGAAATTATCACTAGTAAGAGTA
Organism: Thermophis baileyi; assembly: GCA_003457575.1. Taxonomy (NCBI): domain Eukaryota; kingdom Metazoa; phylum Chordata; class Lepidosauria; order Squamata; family Dipsadidae; genus Thermophis; species Thermophis baileyi. Next base: position 440,314 of record QLTV01001315.1, read on the forward strand.
ACAGTTTAAAACAACAAATCAGAGGTGGCTTCCTCCCGGTTCAGACCGGTTCTATAGAACCGGTAGTAACTTGGCAGCCTGGGTCGCTAGAACCGGCAGCAACCCAGGCCTGCCACGCCCCTGAACCGGTTCTTTCAGCGGCGCCATAGGCGCCGCCATTTTGTTTTTTGCTTCTGTGCATGCGCAGAAGCTTTTTTTAAGCACTGCACATGTGCGAAGCACGTGCAAAGCGTGCACGCCCATGCACTGAGCGAACCGGGAGGCAAGGAAAAGAAAAACCCACCCCTGCAACAAATCAAACAAAGGGTGTTAATGACCACTATACTGAATTAAAAATGTATGTGCTTTTTTAAAAAAATGTTCGCCGTATCATTAAATAATAAGTGCTAAGAACATGGATAATGTTACTCTTGAAGGAAATGCAACTTGGTCAAAGGCTTTTTTTTCCACATTTTTAACTTATTAATAGAATATGAGGGATGTTGGCTATATTGCTCCTAATGATGCCATGTCCATACATATTCATTATATGCAATCTCTTGTTCCCTGAAGCACAAATAAGGCTAATGAAATTCCTCGCTGAAGCAAGACTAGATTCTGATAAAAGTATGGAGGCTCACCAAGCTATCTGCTCCATTGGGCTGATTTTTTTTTCCCATTTAAAAGCAAATATATGAGATTCCATGCTGTAATGCAGCCATGAGAAAGGTAATTGAATTTCCAGTGATTTCAAAGGACAGCAGGAAAAGCAGATTTGACTTAAGTATTCCAAAGTAGGCAGGTCTTTGGCATATATATGACTTCTATTACATCTACAATAAAGCCACTAGGTTGTGACTGTGGTGTTTTTTGTTTGTTTGTTTGTTTTGTGTGTGTGTGTGTTGTTGTTGTTTTTGTTTTGCTGTGAGAAAGTTCCTGGACATGGGGTGAAGAATCTGCAGCACTGCAGGAACTTTAACATGTGTGAACTTCAACTCCCAGAATTCCCAGTCAGCATGCCATAAAGGAACATGACCTTGATAGAAATTTCCTATATCCGTTCATAGCACAACTGATTGGTGAAAAGTATCTTAAGTTCTTAAAAAACATAGACTCAAACACACACACACCAATTCACTAAACTATGAGAGGAGGAATATACAGCACAAACATACTTGCATAATTCTATTATTATGGCCAATCTCAGTAAAAAAAATAGTTGCAGCCATTCTCTGAAGTTGATTCCTTAGTTTACTTTACTTTACTTTACTTTACTTTACTTTACTTTACTTTATTGTCATTGCACCTCGTACAGCGAAATTAAATGCCATCTTCAGTGTACATTATAACTATAAAAATAAAACAAAAACACACATCCTTCACATTCTATACAATTGAATTGGAAACCCCTGATATTGCATTAATATTGCACTATACAGTAGAATTCAATATGGTTACTGCCTGGGATAGAAGCTTGTTCAGGTCTACATGATGAGGCTGGCAGAAAGAAACCCACATGGAAAAGTGATGAAGGAGGGAAGAGGGAGAAGAGAAGGAGACACTTAGCTAGCCAGCCAGATCAGACAAATCAATCCTGACAATCAATGGAGTGACAGATGTTGCAGCCAAATTGCCATCACCTCCCACTGCTAATCTAAGAGCCTCACTAGCAGTGGCAAACACCATAGCAATGGAGTTCACCTTTCCCCCTTCCAATAAATTAGTCAGGAAGCAGGAAAATCCAATGTAGGTCATGGCCAGCCAAGGCAAGTGCTAGACAGATGCTTCCATTAATCTTCTTTCATTGGTAAGCCCTGCTCGCTCACTTTCCCAGGCTCTCATCAGAAAGACCAAAGCAACATTTGCGGCATTGTGTCACCTGCTCTTCCCCTTTCTTGACGAGTTGCAACATGGAGATGCATATAGAAAAGCAATGCGGCTCACAATGCGACCTCACAACTCTACATCATTCAGAATCTCCGGCCCTCACTGTGTCTCCCCATTTAAATTACCCCATCTAAAACTTAAATTACCAAAACTTTGAGAAATGTGCTTGTGTTTCCCTATAAAACACAATGTTTGTTTGATGTAGATACATTATCGCACAGTCCAAGTCAGGGGTGTCAAACTCGCAGTCCACGGGCCAGATGCATTACGCGCTGGCCACGCCCACCCCCATTTTAGCGAAGGGGGGAAGTCACAATACGTCACGTGACGATGTGATGACGCGAGTTTGACACCCCTGGTCCAAGTCATCTTTCAGTGGCATTCACCATCCTTACAGAATTAATAATTCCACCGGGATTACACCCAAAAGAGATGGAGAAATGTGGGGTTTGGATAGCAGAGGTTACGTTCAAATTCCTGGTGACTTCCTTGGCTTACCGCTTTGATTTAGCTACTTTCTTTGTAACCTAAGAGTACTATAAATGTGAGTATAAAATAGGCAACATGTCTGTTCTTTGAACCTTCTTAGTATTAAAGTTGGATATAACATTGCATACTGCTTTCCTGTATTCTCTTTATTTCTTACAATTAACCAATTTAATTAGATTGTTTCAAAAGCAGTGCATAAAGTTAATCTGCTTTTGGGACTAGATGTGTTAGTCACGAGAATTGGTACCATTTTAAGAAGTATCCACACTTGGTACCATTTTAAGAAGTATCCACGCCTTTCTCTATTCCCTGTGACAAGAATACAATTTTACAGATATTCAGTTTCTAATAACTGATCCTGCCAAGCAGCTGAGTGTAAAGCATTATGAAACATTTTACATAAAGGGTAGTAGCTTAATACCAAATGAATTCAGATGACTGAGCTCCCACAGTCCATCAGAAAATAGGAATTCAAAGATTTTAATCATCCTTTTTGCAAATTGGAAGGAAAAGAATCTCCCTTAATGGTTCAGAATATTTCCAGACAACAGAGTCCAGGAATAAAAATGCATTTAAAAGCCCACTCAGAAGGCATATATCTGTGCTGTATACAGAAAAGAATACATCTTTTCCAAATAATTGGCCTATCAAAATTATAGCACCTTTCTACTAGATTTTAGGAAATATTCCAAAACATACATAGCTTAAAAACTAAGATTTCACACTACAAAGGACACATAACAGCAGAAGCAAATGATCCCTTCAGCATTTTTTCCTCTGTATTTTGAAACCACACCTGAATACATACAGAATACAGAATGACAAAGTTGGAAGGGACCTTGGAGGTCTTCTAGTCTAGCCCCCCTGCTCAAGCAGGAGACCTTATATCATTTCAGACCAATGGCTGTCCAGTCTCTTCTTGAAAACCTCCAGCGATGGAGCAGCACTCACAACTTCTAGAGTTCCATTGATTAATGGTTCTGACAGGAAATTTCTCAATTCTAGGCTGGATTTCTCTTTGTTAAGTTTCCATCTGTTACTTCTTGTCTTGTCCTCAGACGCTTTGGAGAACAGGCTGACCCCCTTCTCTCTGTGACAGCCTCTCAAATAAGACTGCTAACATAATCACCAGTACCCTTCTCTTCACTGCAGTGTGGTATAAAGTGATACCAACATGGGCACCCAACTGCGGGTGGGATCCAAAAAGTTAAGACAATGTGCATAAACACTCAACTTATTGCAATATTAGAGCAGGATTTCCACTGCACAATTGTGGCTTTCCCCTTAACTTTTTTGTCTCCATCCCACAAATGCTCTTGTCCAAATACTGTTCTCAAGTTACAACAGTTCATTTAGTGAGCGTTCAAAGTTACAACGGCATTGAAAAAAGTGACTTACAGTATGACCATTTCTCAGTTACCTTTGCAGCATTCCCATGATCATTTGATCAACAATTGGGATTCTTGCCAACTGGTTCATACTCATGACCACTGCAGCATCCCAGCTCCCCTTTTGCAACCTTCTGACAAGCAAAGTCAATGGGGAAACCAGATTCACTTAACAACAGGACATATGGCCAACTAAAATCCAGGAAATATTTCAATCAAACCATGAATAAAATGGCATTCAAAATGCTCAGGAGGATAGGTTTATTGGTAGAAGACATTAAACAGGGCCTCAAGCAGGTTTCTCAAGAAAGAAAGATCATTCAACACCATAATGACTTTCTATCTTGTATCAGACAAAGGAGGTATTGATGATTTCATGCTTTATGAGGGCCATCTAGTAAGAGGAACAATTTTAGGTATAGTCCCAAATTAGAATTTACAAATGAGAAACAGGTACTGGATTTTAGCACTTCAGAAGTTAACACAGTACAGGCAAGAAAAGGACAGTGTCATTGATTGCTCAGAGTTCAATGTTATACTAAAATATTCTGCATCAACTACAATTTGTAGATTGTCTTCATTCAATACTTAATCCATCTGAGAAGATGCCAGGACATGGCCCATTTCATTGTCCACACGTTTGAAGTACTAACCTAAATTCCTCAAAATAAGCATTTGAACCCCTAACAACAGGTGAGTTATTGCCAGCCAACCACACAATTATATTATGTCAAAGTTTCTCTTGGCAACTTTAAGATGTGTGGACTTCAACTCCCAGAATTCCACAAACAGCCAGTTCAGACTGTTTATTCAGTATCATTCACCCATAGCTATAGCCAAGAGATGACCTGTCTGGAATTAAAAAAAAGGTGAATAATAATAATTTATTAAATTCATATGCCACCCAACTCCCAACGATTGTATGCTTGTCCTTCTCATCTCAGAAGAACCTCAGATGAAGAAGAGGTGACGTGACCACAAGGGCAGTATCTAGATGACTTGCAAATAGAGAACATGGACAAGGCTGGACTGAGCAATTTTGACCAAAAAAAAAAAAAAGAATGAATGGATGAGGAGGAGGAGGAAGTGTGGCACTCATCCTGCTCTCCTCTGGGTCCTTGAGTAGGCTGAAAATTGAAAAGACAAGAGGTGCTCTACATGGGGCTAACCTTGAAGAGTGTTCGGAGACTACAGTTGGTCCACAATGCGGCTGCGCGAGCTGTCATGGGTGCACCTAGGTACACCCATATTGCACCAATTCTCCACGAGCTGCACTCTCCCTATTGGTCTCCGGGCACAATTCAAGGTGTTGGTTATTATCTTTAAAGCCCTACATGGCTCAGGGCCAGGTTATCTTCGAGACCGCCTCCTACCACATAGCTCCCAGAGACCGGTAAGATCCCACAGGGTTGGGCTCCTCCGGGTCCCGTCAGCTAAACAGTGCCGGCTGGTGGGCCCGCAGGGGAGGGCCTTCTCTGTGGCTGCCCCGGCCCTCTGGAACCAGTTACCTCCTGAGATTCGGACTACCCCCACCCTGTTGGCCTTCCAGCCAGGTGAAGACCTGGCTGTTCCGGCAGGCTTGGGGCCGTTGATCTCGCTTCTGCAATTTGGCGAGATCCGGTCATGAAAAGGGGTGTATGGGTTTTTAATTGTTTTTAAATGTTTTTATTATGTAGCTTTTTAATAAGCTTTTTATATTTTAATAAGTTTTTTATATTTGCTGTAAGCCGCCCAGAGTCCCTAGGGAGTTGGGCGGCATAGAAATGCAAATAAAAGTTAAAGTTAAAAAGCAAAATGGAATGTTGGAACAGATGTCCTTCCTAGATGAAGACCTCTTATAGAAAATGAGCAACAAATGACTTCTCGCCTCCTAGGAAAAGTCTTTGTGCTGTGTTTCAGGCAGCTCCTCATGATTTTCAGAAGATGCCAGCAACTGCCATTCTTGATACAGTTATGAATATCAGATGCAGCTAACTTATCTGCTCCTTGTGACCATGACATCAGGTTTTGTGTGTGTGTGTGTGTGTGTGCATTCCTACAGCTTGACAAACTGATTTCCTGGCTTATCACTCTCCCTCTCTCAGGCTTAGAGATACAGATTAACAGAGTTGGAAGGGACCTTGTAGGTCATCTAGTCCAACCCGCTGCCCAAGCAGGAGACCTACACCAGGGGTGGGTTCTAACTTACCTCGCTGCCGGTTCACTTCCTCCCGTGCCATGTGGCCGCGTCTCGGGGGCGCGTGCGCGCTTTGCGTGTGCGCGCATGCGCAGTAAAAAAAAATTCAAAACATTCAAAAAAATTTTAAAAAGCCGAAAACAAGATGGCGACGCATGCGCAGTGCCGGAAACTCGGTTTTTGCGCATGCACAGAAGAAAAAAAATTCAAAAAAAAATCAAAAAATAAATAAAAAAGATGGCGGCGCCCATGGACCGGCACCGACCGAACCGGATCGGTGATGTCATCGTGACGTCACCAGCGGGTCGCTACCGGTTCGGGCAAACCTGTCCAAACCGGTAGGAACCCACCTCTGCCCTACGCCATTTCTGACAGATGGCAGTCCAGTCTCTTCTTGAAAGCTTCCAATGATGAAGCTCCCACAACCTCCGAAGGCCACTGTTCCATTGGTTGATTGTTCTCACTGTCGGAAAATTTCTCCTTATTTCCAGGTTGATTCTCTCCTTGTTCAGTTTCCATCCATTATTCCTTGTCTGGCTTTTGGGTGCCTTGGAAAATAGCTTGACCCCCTCCTCTCTGTGGCAGCCCCTCAAATACTAGAACACTGCTATCATGTCTCCCCTGGTCCTTCTCTTCATTAGACTAGCCATGCCCAGTTCTTGCAACCGTTCTTCATATGTTTTAGCCTCCAGTCCCCTAATCATCCTCATTGCTCTTCTCTGCACTCTTTTTAGAGTCTCAACATCTTTTTTATAGTGTGGTGACCAAAACTGGATGCAGTATTCTAGGTGTGGTCTTACTAAGGTTTTATAGAGTGGTATTAGTACCTCACTTGATCATGATTGTATCCGTTAATGCAATTTAGGATTGCATTGGCTTTTTTGGTTGCCACCGCACAGTTGCCTAGGAAGAAGGCACTTCAATTTATTCCCTTTGTTAAAACACTAATTGTATTTGATGACAATAATTTTGCCTGATACAACTAAAATATAGAAGACAAAACTAATTTTGTCTTTAAACTTGATGAATTGTTGTTGCATTCTGTTCTTGTTCACTGCAAACATCTGTCAGACTTCTGCGTTAGCTTAGTGCATTTGATAAGAAGGAATCTATCTTTGTTAGAAGCCTTCGGCAAGAATGTTTCTGCCCTTACTATCAGGTATCTAGCATCCAGGGAGATTTCATCTTCCTTAATGCGTAAATTAATGGAAAGTTCTGACTTTTGTCCTTGAAACATATCTGGAAGTTCTCAGAAGCCTGGAGATGGTTTTGCTGTTATAATCATTCATAGTACTCAGGCAGTGTTTTTAAGTATGGTTTCTTGGTATCATTGTTATCTATATTTTTCTGGTGTTTTTTGTTTTGTTTCCTCAAGCATATTTTAAAATGCAATTGAAGAATTTCAAACAAAATCCTGGAGAGATTTGTAACATTTATGATCTGTGCCAGTGTGCATGTGCTGCTAAAACCTGACATTTTTAGCCTTATGATAGGTAACCAACAAAAGCAACTATGTTAGACTCAAGAGTTACCCCCTTGATTTTCTATAGGTCATCCAGTGCAAGAAGGGAGTGAAGGAATGATTTCCTGAAGAAGTTTAGGGTAATCCATTTTCATTATCTTGCCAAGGAAACTGCATGTTCAGGAAATCAACAGACACTTGAGTTGGACCTGAAAGCAATTTTAGCAGCAGCTACTTTTAACCTGGCTCAAAAACAGCAACTGTGAGAGGTATCTTGGAGTGATAGTGGACAATCACTTAAATATGAGCCAGCAGTGTGCAGCAGCAGCCAAAAAAGCTAATACAATCCTTAGTTGTATAAACAGAGGCATAGGATCAAAATCATGTGAAGGATTAGTACCTCTTTATAAAACCTTAGTAAGGCCACACCTGGAATACTGCATCCAGTTTTGGTCACTACATTACAAAAAAGATGTTGAGACTTTGGAAAAAGTGCAGAGAAGAGCAACTAGGATGATTAAAGGCCTGGAGAATAAAACACATGAAGAATGGTTGCAGGAACTGGGTGTGACTAGTCTAGAGAAAAGAAGGAGTAAGGGGTGACACGATAGCAGTATTCCAGTATTTGAGGGGCTGCCATAAAGAAGAGGGGGTCAACTTATTTTCCAAAGCACCAGAAGGCAAGTCAACAAACAATGGATGGAAACTAATCAAGGAGAAAAGCAACCTGGAATTAAGGAGAAACTTCCTAACAGTGAGAACAATTAACCAGTGGAACGGCTTGCCTTCAGAGGTGGTGGGTGCTTCATCACTGGAGGCTTTTAAGAAGAGACTGGACAGCCACTTGTCTCATTGTAGAGAGTCTCCTGCTTGAGGAAGGGGTTGGACTAGAACAGGGGTCTCAAACTTGATTTCATTGAGGACCACATCAGGGTTGTGTTTGACCTTGGGGTGGCGGGGGGGTGTGGCCAGGGTGGGCGTGCCTAGCTCAACATCACTCATGTCAGGGGTACCTGTGGTGGCCTGGGCGGGGCTGGGGGGATCCATTGTCTCCAGCTCCGTTTTTGACTGCAACGGCCTCCTGCAGCCCTCTGCCAGTGAAAACGGAGCTCTGTTTTCACTGGCAGAGGCACCGCGGGCCAGTCCTTCACTGTTTCCAGGGCGGCCCCGCGGGCCAGATCTAAGCACCACATGGGCCAGATCTGGCCCGTGGGCCTTGAGTTTGACACCCCTGCCTTAAAGGGAGGGAGAAAGGAAGATTCTATTACTAGAGCTCTTATATTGAAAGGAGTCCCAACCTACATGGCATTGTTCTCTTGATCTACCCTGAAGGCAGAGGTGGGTTCCTCCCGGTTCGGACCGGTTCACCCGAACCGGTAGCAACCCGCTGGTGACGTCACGGAGCCGGTTTGTCAGTGCCGGTCCATGGATGCCGCCATCTTTTTTTGGGGGGGAATTTTAAAATATAAAAAATTTGGAATTTTGTTTTATTTATTTTTTCTTCTGCGCATGCGCAGAAGCCGAGTTTCCGGCACTGCGCATGCGTCGCCATCTTGTTTTCGGCTTTTGGGGGGGATTTTTTTGGATTTTTCGGCACTGCACATGCATGCGTGCGCCCACGTGGCACAGCCACGTGGCGCGGGAGGAAGTGAACCGGCAGTGAGGTAAGTTAGAACCCACCCCTGCCTGAAGGGCTGTCTATTCAGGCAATGAGAACTTGGAGTGGTTAATCACAGTATTCAGATATGGACAAAGTGGCAAACTATACAGTTAGTCCTCAACTTATGACCATTCAGTGAATGACATTCCAAAGTAACGACAGTGCTGAGAAAAAAGTAACTTATGATCCGTCCTCAAAGTTATGACTGCTGCACCACCCTACAGTCATGTGACTGCAATTTGTGTGCTTGGCAATCAGCTTGCATTTACGAAGATTAGAGTGTGCTGTAGTCATGTAATCGCAATTTGCGATCTTTCCAGCTGACTTCTGACAAGCAAAGCCAGTGGACAAAGCTGGATTTGTTTAACAACTGTGTAATTCACTTAATGATTGCATGATTTGCCTAATGACCATGGTAAAAGTGGTTGTAAAATTGGGTCTGGTCATGTGACGACTCACTTAATGACCGCATTGTTTAGTGTGTGAAATTCCGGTCCTAATTGTGGTTTTAAGTCATGGATTAACAAGGCCCAAGCTTGCCATTATTCTAGAAAAAAATTAAAATGTCCCTCGAGTTGAGCTCAATTTTGGTTGGCGGCATGGATAAATTAGTGCTATTTTCTCAGTAACAATGAGGAAGTGGGATTTGTTTGTTTTTCATTTTCCAATTTAACACACAGCCTCGGGACTTCCTTGGTAGTCTTGTTACTCAATTTCAAAGACTTTCAAAGAAAAAGAAGTCTCAACTATGCTCATTTACAGAATGAGAATTCTTCAATCTAAAAAAAATGCATCTGTGCCGTAATTGTGCCATATTTCTTACAAAATCCCACAGAAATATTTTTATTACTATCTGCTATATTTCAGTCTCAACTTCTTCTATTAACTTTCAAAATTGATGAATGCTCAAGAGTTTGTCATCCAACTGGCAAATTTTTTGCATTCTCCTTCAATCAATTCCTCTCAAGGTGGTAAGATGGCCGACTCTATGAGGCCTTGCTCGTTTTTCAATAAGGTAGCTCTGGAAACCTTGTCAGCATTTTTTTTTACCACCACTAATAATAGCAGAGAATTCTAAATAATGACCCTTCAAATCTTGGAGCTATTCCAAATGCAGCTCCAAGAGACCCACTGAATTAAAGGAGAAAAACTACTGAGTGGCAGCCAAAGCATATGTTGCTTTTTCTTGGGGCAACCACATCTCATATTAGTAAGGAAAAATGTAATTTATGGTCAGAACGGGCAAGATAAAAAAACAACGCTGTGATAAAGGTTTTCATGACTTAGAGCAGTGTTTCTCAACCTTGGCAACTTTAAGATGTGTGGACTTCAACTCCCAGAATTCCCCACCCAGTCGGGCCTCAGTTCCAGAGCCAAGCATACATTTAGTAGGCATAAGAAACAATTGATGCACCCAGACAGATCTTATTCTATGGCACTCAAACTTTCTACTGGCAATTGAACCCATGGCCCCTCACGCTTTAGATGACTAAGATCTGGCTATGTACGTCTAGTTATCTAGTACTTCTCAACACCAGTCACATTGTCCCTGTGGTTAATATAACTGAAAACACCCTACAGGATATTCCCCATATAAAGGAATCCTTCATTAAAAAGGCCTGGGAAAATCCTGCCATAGATTTTGGAAGGCAGCTTGGAAAAAAAGCAGCACTCACCTGGAGGGAAATTAAACTGCTGATGTTTTAAAACCTTGTTTAACACTTTAAGAAGCTAGAGACAGTTTATAAACAGTATCATGGCTAAACCTCATTGCCATGATTTGGCTGATCCAAGAAGCCAATTATGATTTTTTTAAAATGATATTTCATCACTTAGAATAAGGAAATTGAAATCTCCTTATTAGTACAATGGAGTTAAAGGCTGAAACATATCCCAGTACTCGTTTCTCTGCAGATTCCTGGGCAAAACCAAGTATTTAAATGCACACACAAACTCTATCTGAAAAGGAAGGATAAATTAACTGTGATGCTTGACATTCATTTCAAAAGTCTTCTATTCATGTGTTTCAATGTTGATGTCACTACTTTTCAGCAACAGACACAATCCCCAGTATATCTAAGCTCAGTTAATTCATGAGAAATTGTAGGGGGGGAAACTACTGTCATGACAATAATACAAGTGGAATGACACAATGCACAGAAAATTGCCTACTACAAGGGACAAATAAAATGGAAGTTTCTATGACTTAATGTCTATGGAGATTCTTAGTCATCCAGGTCATGGTTGTCCCAAAGGGGCTTTTTCAAGAGGCAACTGGACTTTCTGGTTTTTTCTTTGAAGACGTTTCCCTTCTCATCCAAGAAGCTTCTTTTGCTCTGAGCTGAAGAAACTTCTTGGATGAGAAGCGAAACGTCTTAAAAAAAAAAACCCGAAAGTCCAGCTGCCTCTTGAAAAGGCACCTTTGGGATGTCTATGACTTAAGTACCAGATTGTCAGATGGCAAAAATTAAAGTACTTCTCATGCCTTGGTGCTCTCTGAGCTTGCTTGGGCTTGCTGAGCCGAGGTGGCGCAGTGGTTAGAGTGCAGTACTGCAGGCTACTTCAGCTGACTGTTCAGCAGTTCAGTGGTTCAAATCTCACCGGCTCAAGGTTGACTCAGCCTTCCATCCTTCCGAGGTGGGTAAAATGAGGACCCAGATTGTTGGGGGCAATATGCTGACTCTGTGAACCGCTTAGAGAGTGCTGTAAAGCACTGTAAAGCGGTATATAAGTCTAAGTGCTATTGCTAAGTGCTATTTTGCAGATGTTTCATTACCAAACTAAGTAACATCATCAGTGCTAGCATTACCTTAGTTTGCAAGCTCAGAGAGCATCAAGGACCCCCCCTCATGTCAACCTGAGCTACAAATATCCTCCTTTAAAGTAGTTCTCCTTCTCAAAGTCCAAAATATATACAATATATATGTGTGCATAGCCTTGTTTTTGAAGCAAAGCTAATCTGTCAATCCATGATGTGGTGCTATTTACAGATGTTGGACTTAAGACTGCCAACAGCAACAGTAATAATTAGGATTTATATATCTCGGAACAAAATACTCAAATTCTTTGTGTTGGGATTTCCCTTTGCATGGACTTCAGCTGCCCAAGATTTCACACAGCATTGGAAAGGCAGAGAGAAGTTTGTAAGGAGAGGCAAGGAAAAAGACAGTTCCTACCATATTTAAGTCTTTTCATTCCTAACTGAATATCAGGTTAATCTTAGCAGACATCTTTGCAAATGATTCCAAGCTAGACAGTGTAATATCCAATTAAGCACAGAATGCATTTTATTGATTTTTACAGAGGAATCACCAACCAAAATAGCACATTATAAGTACAAAACAGGAGAATATTTCTCCTGTTGATCTCTTTCCTCCTTAGCCAATTCTATAATCCAATCTTTCCCTTTGAACGGAATGGGACAATTCGACGCAGCCAGCTCGGCTCCCTATCAAGGCTTCCACTTTGATTTATTAATTTTATTTCATTTCCAGCACAAAGACAGACCTTTCAATCAGCGCTTGTAATAATCCCACCAGAGAACCAACATTGCTTGCAGGTTTCAATGTGCAGCTCAGCTGATCTAGTTCAAAGCAACTGATATAACTTGGTAAGTGTAGGAACAAAGATCCAAGCCAGAGTCTGAAAACCTTCCTAATGCACACCAAGAATAAAAACCCAAGATAATTATAGCAAGATTTCTCACTCATTTAAAATCCAAGGTGAGCTCATGGGCGTAAACTGACTTTCATTAATTATATGCTTTTGCTGGCAACCAGAGAGAAGTGGGAACATCAAGGAGCATTCTGCTTGGGCATGATTAAGCTAGAATTCTGGTTAAACTGACATCATGTGATTGTGTACCCAGCAATTCTCAGGAATGTACAAAACAGCAGCTGGAGATTTTGAAAAAATTTACAGTGCAGTAATTATTAGTTTGAAGCCAGTTGCACAAAGCACAGGGCCTAAGCATAATTTTATTCATATAAACCATTACTGCGCTCACCACTACATAGTCAAAAGCCATGGGGCAATTATACCCGCCACCCCAAAAGAAGTTCAGATGAAACAACACTCCCAAGACAGCTGGACTAAGTGGATTCTTTCAGGCAGTGATGAGGGCAATAGGAAGATATAGTTATCTTCAGGAGATCCCCATCAGGTTTCATATATATTGGTTCAATAAAATAAGAAATATTGGCCAACACCAAGTTCTGACATTCTGTAAGAACAAAATATTCAAATCTACAAACTGAGTAACACTTTGAAGTCACATTACATCATATTGCCAACAGATGTTTTTGGCCACATTACAAAAAAGATGTTGAGACTTTGGAAAAAGTACAGAGAAGAGCAACTAGGATGACTAAAGGCCTGGAGACTAAAACATATGAAGAACGGTGGCAGAAGTTAGGTATGGATAGTCTAGAGCAGGGGTGTCAAATTCGTGGCCAGCAGACCAGATGAGTCACGCGCTGGCCACATCCACCCCCGTTTTAGCGGAGGGGGGGGGAAGTCACGATATGACGTGACGATGCAAGTTTGACACCCCTGGTCTAGAGAAAAGAAGGACTTAGGGGTGACATAATAACAGAAGTATTTGAGGGGCTGTCACAAAGAAGGGGGGGGGGGTTCAACTTTTTTTCCGGGTTCAACTTATTTTCCAAAGCACCAGAAGGCAAGACAAGAAATAATGGATGGAAACTAATCAAGGAGAGAAGCAACCTGGAATTCAGGAGAAACTTCCTAACAGTGAGGACAATTAACCAGTGGAACGGCTTGCCTTCAGAAATTGTGGTGCTTCATCACTGGAGGTGTAGGATATAAGAACATTCAAAAATAAAATAGTATATAGAAATTTATATAAATGTAGATGATTTAATTCTGCTTGGGCAGGGGGTTGGACTGGATGACCTGCAGGGTCCCTTCCAGCTTGAACTTGTTAAACATTAGTTGCTTTAAGATAGTTAGAGAAAATACATGCTGAACAGATATTCTTTTGTTAGTTAGAAAGGGGCCCAACTAAAAGGGACATTCCTTAATGCCAAGGCAATAGAGATAAGAAAGTGCTGTGCTTGCAAAATATTTTATGGGCAATAATGGAGAGGTGTTATGAACATGTCAGAGATGCTGTTGTCTCTAAGGCAGTGGTTCTCAACCTTCCTAATGCCGCAACCCTTTGGCGCGATGATGTCATCACGCCGCAACCCTTTGGCGCGATAATGCGGTGTCTCGGTTCCTAAGACCATCGGAAATATGTGTTTTCCGATGGTCTTAGGCGACCCCTGTGAAAGGGTTGTTTGACCCCCAAAGGGGTTGCGACCCACAGGTTGAGAACCGCTGCTCTAATGCATTACGGAGTAGCTGTGATCGATGACTGTATCCGATAGGAGGGGCATGGGGAGGTGGCGTCAAGATAGGGACTATAAAATGTAATGCTTTTGAAATTTTAAGTGTGGCTTTTGGCTCAAACCTCAATTTAAGGTCGGGCTAAAAGATCCATCGCACTTTGCAAACTGCTATTATTATTTCTTTCCAATAAATTCTTTTTGTTTTTAATCGATCTAAATTTCTTTTGCTATTTCTAACAGAGGTTTTTAAGAAAAGACTGGACAGCCACTTGTCTCAAATTGTAGGGTCTCCTGCTTGAGCAGGGGGCTGCACTAGAGACTTCCAAGATGCCTTTCAGCTCTATTCTAATTGCATTGATTGTATTGTAAACAAGGTAGGACAAAAATACATCTATTTTTGCTGCCAGATCATTCAGACACAGAACAGTTGGAAGGTTGGAAGAAATCATGGTGATCATCTAGTTCCGTGTAGGAATCCACCTCTGCAGCAGTTTAGACAAAACAACCGAATATACTGTGTAGGCTCATGAAATTAATAATGCATTTGATGCCCTTTACTTTATTCCCACGCTAGATTCGGGGGGGGGGGAAGAGCTGAAGCTAAAACTCCCTTTTTTCTTATTGCATCCATGTAGATCTTTAGGAAAGAAGAAAACTTGATTTCATTCATGAAAGTCATGGGATCAATGGCTCAGCCTTGAGAACAGTGTGTCTGTATCTGCTG
Organism: Thermophis baileyi; assembly: GCA_003457575.1. Lineage (NCBI taxonomy): Eukaryota > Metazoa > Chordata > Lepidosauria > Squamata > Dipsadidae > Thermophis > Thermophis baileyi. The sequence continues at coordinate 455,430 of QLTV01001315.1, forward strand.
AGAGATTAATGAGCTTCCTGATGCATTTTGTTGGTTCTTGGGAGACTCTGCTTAACCTTTCAAGAACAACTGATCTTGAACAACTGTTTTTCACCTAGCATTTAGGCTGGAGAAATAGGCATTGGTTGTGGTGTTGTTCCAGTTACATGTAATATTCCTGAGTCCAGTTCCTTTTTTATAAATCAAGGCTAACTTATTACCTTGGGAGTGTGAAGGGCGAGATACAAGTATGATATTAAGAACGAATAGAAAGGGAGATCTTGATTAAAAGTAGGTTCTCATGGTGATATTAAATATGCGTCATATTTTATTTTAATCCAACAAGAAAGATTCACAGGCAAGGGCAATTTTGTGGCACTTAAACTAGGCTTCCCCGAGGTAGCATATTCCAGATGTGCTAGATCACAGTTGTCATTAATTTTCAGCAGATTTACTTTATGGCATAGATGAGGGGGGGGGGACTCCCAGAGCTCTGCATTATCCGAGCAAAGCCAAAGGGGGGGAAAAGCTTGATGCACAGAACTGAAAATAAGCATTTCACGCTACAAAGCCAGCACCTTACTCTGCAGCCAAATTCAGCAGTGACTTCTCTCCCCAAAAATCATGTTGTCCAGTTAAAGTCTGGGGTAAAATCCGGCATGCTTTAATACTGTTAATACTTAACATTAAATGTATACTTAAATATTAAGTATTAACATTTAACATGGTAGTTTAATACTGTTAATAGCAATAGCAATAGCACTTAGACTTATATACCGCTTCACAGTGCTTTACAGCCCTCTCTAAGCGGTTCACAGAGTCAGCATATTGCCCCCAACAATCTGGGTCCTCATTTTACCCACCTCGGAAGGATGGAAGGCTGAGTCAACCTTGAGCCGGTGAGATTTGAACAGCCGAACTGCAGCTAGCAGTCAGCTGAAGTAGCCTGCAGTACTGCACTCTAACCACTGCGCCACCTCGGCTCCTGTTAATGTTAATATTTAAGTTTAATACTGAGCAGGAGATTGGACTAGAACAGTGATGGCGAACCTATGGCACGCGTGCCACAGGTGGCACGCAGAGCCATATCTGAGGGCACATGAGGCGTTGCCCTATGTCAGCTCCAGCGCACATGCGTGCGCTGGCCAGCTGATTTTCGGCCTTCTTTTCGGCCTTTTTCACTCTCCCCAGGCTTCAGGAAAGCCTCCTGAAGCCTGGGGACGGTGAAAAACGGCCCAACCGGAAGTTCACTTGTGTGCTCACCCCCAGCCTCCTTTTCACTGTCAGAGGTCTTCAGGAACTTCTTCGGCTTTGGACAGTTGCAGCCAGGCCTCGCACACCTTGGCCCATTTCTTCTGCAGCAAGGCTTTCCTGAGGGCCTCTGCAGCAGAGATGCAGAAGAAATGGGCCGAGGTGTGGGAGGCCTGGTTGCAACTATCTGAAGGTAAGTAGTAGGGCAGCTTCACAGCTTCAGTGAGGCCTGTGCGCATGCACAGGGGGGGACAGCACGGGGGTTGTGCGCATGCGTGGGGGGAGGGCATTGCATTATGGGTGTGGGCACCCACGTGCACGCTATCGCGCGCGCACCCTTTTGGCACCCGAGCCAAAAAAGGTTCGCCATCACTGGACTAGAAGATTTCAAAGGTCCCTTCCAACTCTGTTATTCTATTGTAACACACTTCAGCCACTGGGGCTGTCGGGCAAAATTTGGTTCCATGCCACAGGACAAACCACAGATTGTTCCTGTTTCTTTAAAAAAAAAAAAAATCAGAGCCCATCTCTGAAAATAAAGACTGTCAAGCAATCTTCTCTTTAGTTTTATTCCCCCTAGGCCCGTGATAGCGAACCTATGGCACATGTGCCAGAGGTGGCACGCAGAGCCCTCTCTGCTGGCATGCGCGCCGTTGCCCCAGGTCAGATCTCCATGGCGTTTCTTTCGTGAGCTTCTGTTTCCCTGCAAACGACAAAACAGAAGCTTACAAGAGAAAAAGATCTTACCTCTTGCCGCACTGCCGGTGTTGGGATGCCCTGCCTCCCGCCGGCCAGCTGGTTTTTGGGTCTCTGCTACGCACACACGCATGCATGTGCACACACACACACACACGCACCTTTCAGTTTGGGCATGCGCACGTGCGCAGTTTGGGCACTCGGTGTCTAAAAGGTTCACCATCACTGCCCTAGGCAGTCTTCTGCAATGGACAGGTGCAAATATTTGACCCCTCCTCCCCTCTTTCAGGTGGGATGCAAACCCCTTCTGTGGAGTTTGAAAGCACACACAAAACTGATCCCCACTGTAGGAAGCAGCTTCTGCCTCCAGGATTCCAAATAAGTCTGGCATGGAAATTAACAGACATAACAAAGAAACAGTATTAATCATCCACTTTTTATTCCGCTGTGATTCATTAAAGCTGATTAAGAAGCACGCTGTCTAAACCCTTCCCTAGGGGTGTTGTTGAAGAAGGTACAAGAACTGTAAGCTTTGATTGGGTATATTATAGTCATATATAATTATGGAAAGTTTTGATCTTTGATATTTCTCCTATGTGAATTAGGACTATGCAAAGATTTTGAAGAAGTTGCTATATAAGATTTGGTGGTGCAGATAAAGCACCTTTCTTGGAGTTGTACGGTGGCCTAGAGGTGGAGCTCTTGCATCTGTTCTGGCCCTCCAGCGGCCAGCGGAGCTGGCGGCAGACTCGGACAGTGAGGAGGTTGGGGAGGAACATGGGCCAGTCCTGGAGTCTGGGGAAGGCTCTGATGAGTGCTCTGCGTTGGAGGCAGAGATAGGGCCAGGACCGTCCGACAGTTATCAGCTACCTTCGGAGTCGGAGATAAGTGGGGCCGAAGAACAGCTGGAGCCTGTTCCTAATGTGCGCATGCGCAGAGCTGTCAGGAGAAGGGAACAATTAAGGAACAGAGGTCGACTCGGGAGTAAAAGCACAAGGGGATGCTGAATGGACCCTCCCATAGGAAATAAATAGGAGCGAAAGGGGAGTGGTGTTTGCAGGAGACAATTAGTTCAGTTGTGTGAAGATTTGCTTATCTGAGAGACTCCTTGCCAAGTATTTCCTTGTACAGTGTTGCGTCTGGAAGCTATTGGCCTGGCAACTATCCAAGGACTGATAAGGTCTGTGTTTGCAATTCACCCTTGAAAAGACTGTTTGCCAGGACTTTGCAGGCTACTTCAGCTGACTGCTAGCTGCAGTTCGGCAGTTCAAATCTCACCGGCTCAAGGTTGACTCATCCTTCCATCCTTCCAAGGTGGGTAAAATGAGGACCCAGATTGTTGGGGGCAATATGCTGACTCTGTGAAC
>QLTV01001315.1:463821-478513 GCA_003457575.1 Thermophis baileyi
AAATATTTTTGGACTCTCTCAATTGTATTAATATCCGATATGCAGTGCGGGTTCCAGACAGGTGAGCTGTATTCGAGAATTGGTCTAGCAAACGTTTTGTATGCTCTAGTTAGCAGTGTAATGTTGCCAGAGAAGAAGCTACGCAGGATTAAGTTGACTACTCTTAGTGCCTTTTTGGCAATGTTGTTACAGTGGGCTTTGGCACTTAGATCATTAGATATGAGTACTCCAAGATCCTTGACAGAATGAGGGTCGTCTACAAGGTCGTGTCCTCCAAGCTTGTATTTAGTGTTCTGATTCTTTTTGCTCCGCCAATGAAAATAAATTCCCTGGCTCAAAAACCTTTTCACAGACACTAAAACACTGCACAACTCCTACAGTTCCTTAACTGCATGACAGATCCACAACAAAAAATTAGCTCAAACTTAGATATGGAAAAAGTAAACATTTTCTGAGCTGGCTTTATGGATATGTCCATGAGGTTTCCTTGGGAAAACTGTGTTGTTGTTTTTTTTGGCCATTGCCTTCTTCTGGATATCTCTTCTGACTTCCCTTCAACAAAGCATTCCTTGGCCGACCTCGCAGCCTTGTATCCATGGACTAATCAGGTTTTCTATTGCTTAGATCTGAGATGACCAAAGAGAAGCCCTGAAGTAGGATCTAACAGAGTTGTGCAAAGCCATGTTGCACAGCATTGAATGAATATGAGATGATTATGCAAGGTGTGACCCAGAAGACAGGTTTTTTTTTTTTTTTTTAAAGAGTATCTAGAATCCAAGTCTTTTTTTATGTGGCACACACCAGAACAACACAAAGGGGTGGGGGGGAGGAGATATTCAGCATGGTTTCCCAATTCGAATATAGTTTTTGAGGGCAGGTCAACATTTCTGCTTCCTTTATCTTGTAAGCACCTAATCTCCGATTGTGTGCATACGCACAGCCGGACAGAAATGTGGCAATTCTGTTCATGAACAGGCATAGCTCAAACCCATTCTGCTAGATTTCTCCTTACCAGGAGTTGAACAAACCACAGTTTAAAACTCAGACTTGTTTTCCTACCAATTATGGCTTCCTCTCACCTGTCTCTGATGTGCTTGGGAGAGGCGAAAGGGGATGCACAATGCAATATTTGTACAGGGGAAAAGACACAGTACAGAAATGTGTTCAGCTGCTTCTATTAGAGTCGAAGCCAATCAGTTAGCTTAATGTCTATGGAGATTCTCAGTCATCCAGGTCATGGTTGTCCCAAATGTGCTTTTTTCAAGAGGCAACTGGACTTTCTGGTTTTTCTTTGAAGACGTTTCGCTTCTCATCCAAGAAGCTTCTTCAGCTCTGAAGAAGCTTCTTGGATGAGAAGCGAAACGTCTTCAAAGAAAAACCAGAAAGTCCAGTTGCCTCTTGAAAAAAGCACCTTTGAGACAATCAGTTAGCTTGTTTCCAAGCCAGAATATTTCAACTACAACTTACTGTCATTGCAATAAGGGTTGTTATAAAATACCCAGAGACTTTTAGCTACTACCATAGGAGGTTTTTTTAAAAAAGAATAAGCAATAAGCAAAGAGAACAAAGTACAAATGCCACTACTCCTTGTTACAGGCCTGCAACAGACCACAGATAAATTGGTTTTCAAGAAGATTCAACCTATAATTGCAACCCTCATGAAAACTAAACTCTTATATAATTTTTCAGGCAGTTTCTTTTCCTCTTTTCCTTTCTGCTTTCTTTTTTCGTAATATGCATAAACAAAAACAAATAACAATACAGCGGAGGCCTTAGTATTAAGTGTTATGCTTAAGATAGAAACCTTCATTATACAGCAATGTTATTTAATGCATTTTGTATTAAACACTCTGCTTTAAATATATAATTTAAGCAATATCATGTTCATTAACATTAAGATTTCAAAACAGCACCGTTAATACTGTAATATACATATCCAGTTCTCAGAGATTGCCTGGAAAAATCCCTGCAGTTTTCTTGGCAAAGTTTTTCAGAAATAGTTTGCCCATTGTCTCTTTTCTGGGCCTGAGAGAAAGTGCCTTGCTCCAGATCACCCAGCTGGTTTTATGCCTAGTTCCCCCAGTCCTAGCCTGACGCCCCAAAATGTCTCTCCATCTGTTGCTCGGCAGAGATAGAAATAAGAGATACGGGTAGTCCTCAACTTACAATAATTCATTTAGTGACCGTTCAAATTACAACAGCACTGACAAAAGTGACTTATGACCGTTTTTCACAGTTTTTCACAGTTACAACCCTTGTAGCATCCCCATGGTCACGTGATCAAAATTTGGAGGCTTGGCAACTGACTAATATTTATGACGGTTGCAGTGTCCCAGGGTCACATGATCCTCTTTTGGGACCTTCTGACAAGCAAAGTCAATGGGGAAGCCAGATGCACTTAACAGCCATGTTATTTATTTAACAACTGCGGTGATTCACTTAACAACTGTGGCAAGGAAGGCCGTAAAAGGGGGCAAAATTGACTTAACAAATGTCTGACTTAACAGAAATTTTGGGCTCAATTGTGGTCGTAAGACGAGGGCTACCTATAGAGATTAGATACAGATATTGATAGATATCAATCCAGAAGGAAAAAAATATTTTTAAGGGAACATGCAGAAACTCGTTCAAATTTGAACAACACAACCTATAATCTACAAGAAAGGATTTCCAGCAGAAATTTGATTTTTTTTTTTAACCTTTCCAAATCCATGAGCAATGTCTGCTGCAGAGGTGGGTTCCTCCCGGTTTGCACCGGTTCAATAGAACCGGTAGTAAACCAGTGGTGACGTCACGGAGCCGGTTCTGTCGGTGCCGGTCCGTGGATGCCGCCATCTTTTTTTGGATTATTTTTTTTTTTTGAAAAAAATATTTATTTATTTTTGGATTTTTTTGCTATTTTTTGCTTCTGCACATGCGCAGAAGCCGAGTTTTCGGCACTGCGCATGCGCCGCCATCTTGTTTTTGGCTTTTTTTTTAATTGTTTGCTATTTTTGCTTCTTCGCATGCGCAGAAGCTGAGTTTTTGGCACTGCGCATGCGCGGCCACACGGCGTGCAATGCGCGCACGACCACGTGGCGCAGGAGGAAGCAAACCGGCGGCAAGGTAAGTTAGAACCACCCCTGGTCTGCTGGTATCTGGACATCCACACTCCCAAAGAGGAGAGATCTTGACCAGAATGGGCTCAGCCCCCAAAACAGACCACAGTTTTAAGGCCTACTCACTCTGGACAATGCGTATTGCACCCCAGTGTGACTGGAGTTACATGCAATCAACCAGATGTTCTAAGTCTTGTGGATTAGAAATGGCAGCATTGGAGAAATCTGGAAAAGTTTCTTCATGCCCTGTTTAGAATATTCTCTCCTTCTGGGTTTCTTTTTATAAATATTTTCGCTATATTTTAAGTACAAGTAATACGTTACAGTATGTTATTGGGTACAGTGTTATTTATACTCTTAACCAAAGATTATTAATATTATGATGATAATTTTAAATCTTAATAGATGAGAAAAAAGTTTATGTCAATATTAATTATGTTCTGGGATGTTCATGTTAATGAACATAAAATGCTTGAATTTTATATTTAAAACTGAAGGTAATAGACAATTGTAAAATGTATTAAAATACAGTGTATTGTTATCTAATAGCAGCATTCTTAATTAATTCTAATATTCCTATCCCAAAATCAAGTATTCTTTATTTCAGGCAGTAAAATGCATTTGGCCCATCCTAATATGAAAAAAAAAAGATCAAATCAGAGGGTAAAACATGAATTTTATATATTACTACACTAGAACAACATACATCTTTTATACTAAACTGAATCTTCTAATATCTATACAGTAGGATTAATGTTCGCTTTATTGAGTTTTTGCAGTTACATATTCAATGGCAGGTCCTTTGGGAAAAAGCTGTAAATCTTACAGGATATAAACTTCTCCTCTTTCTAGCAATAATTATTCAGGACCTTTTAAAAGATTATGCAAATTGGGAGCATAATAATTTTTGCCAGGGGCAAAAAAACCCAAAATATTTAAAGACAACTAGAATGGGTTGATTAAAGTTGCAGGTATTATTAATAAAGAGAAACATCAGGTGATCCAATATACAGGTAGTCTTCGACTTATGGCCACAATTGAGCCCAACATTTCTGTTGCTAAGTGAAACATTTGTTAAGTGAAATTTGCCCCATTTTATGACTTTTCTTGCCACAGTTGTTAAATAAATCACTGTAGTTATTAAGTTCGTAACACGGTTGTTAAGTGAATCTGGCCTTCCCCATTGACTTTGCTTGTAAGGTGGTCGCAAAAGATGATCACATGACCCTGAGACACTGCAACCGTCATAAATATGAGTCAGTTGTCAAGCATCTGGATTTTGAGCATGTGACCGTGGAGATGCTGCAATGGTCATAAGTGTGAAAAATGGTCATAAGTCACATTTTTCAGTGCCATTGTAACTTTGAACAGTCATTAAATGAACAGTTGTAACTCGAGGACTACCTGTAATTGTTCACTATTTGGAGGCTAGGAGGGGGAAAAAACATTCCATTTTTCTTCTTTCCAACCCAATGTAATGTTGGAAATCAATTATGAAAAGGGATTCAGGATTAAAATGGCTATGATGGGACAAACTAATGAAAAACAGACATTTGAAAATAGGCCAAGGTCAGGCCAGGACTGCAAAGGAAAAAAAATCCAGAAAAATCCTGTCTCCTCCCTTGTATCTCTATGGGGTCGGAAGTGATTTGGGATGCTACCGAGTGTCCCGGAGTTTCTCAATCTTAGCAACTATGATTGGTGAACTTCAACTCCCAGAATTTCCCAGATTGCATGCTGGCTGAGGAATTCTGGGAGTTGAAGTCCACCCATCTCCAACACTTAAAGTTGCTGAGATTGAGAAATATTGGACTGTTTCATTCAAAGACATTCTGTCTCCTAATCATGGGACCCACAGCCCAGGGGTGGGTTCTGGATCCTGTTGCTGCCAGTTTGCTCAGGGTAGTGCCGTGTGTGTGTGTGCGCGCACGCGCCCGCAATCAAAAAATAGCTTCTACGCATGCGCAGAAGCAAAATCCAAGATGGCGGCGCCCACGGAGACATCGAAAGAACTGGTTCCGTGATGTCATCGCCGGTTTACTAACGGTTCTAAAGAACCGGTTAGAACCGGTAGGAACCTACCTCTGCCACAGCCCACCCTGTGCTTCCCAGTACACCTGTACATACAAACACACATGTAAGGAACAGTTACACCCCCATAAACATATATGTCTGATTAGACCTTGAGGAGAAAGTATAGGTACAGACCTACACACATAAAACATGGCACTACTGAAGCAAATACAGATTTTACAGATTGAATATTCCACCAAGGCAATGATCTGAAAGATGAGCTCCTAATCAACCATGAAGTATTTGCAGAATATGCCAGCAAAGGTTTAACAATGGTGTTCACGATCCCCAGGCATAAATATGACTGAAAATTTGTGGGAGAGCTCAAATATGGAGTGTAACACACCGACCCCTAAAATTGTTTCTGAATTAGAAGAATTTTGCAAGGAAGAGTGGGAAAAATTTCTAAAGGGATGAGCTCTTAGGCATCTCCAGGAAATATTCTGGACACAGTCATTTGTATCCAAGGATTGGGAAGAGGTGATCCCTCAAGTAGCCTGGCCCCATCCCATGGAGGGATTTAATTGCCAAAATCAGGACCTTGAAATTTTTATGTATTTACTAATATCCCACATTTATTATATTTATAAATAATTCAAGGCAGCTAACATCCCCAATACTCCCTCCTCTTTCTATATTCTCCACAACAAGCCTGAGGGATGAGTTGTCTGAGAGAAAGTATGACTAGCCCAAAGTCACCCAGCTGGCTTTTAAGCCTAAGGTTGGATTAGAACTCAGAGTTTCCTGGTTTCTAGCCTGGTGCCTTAACCACTACTCCAAACTGGCTCTTTCACCCAGGAAGCAGACTGGAAACCAAAGCAGCTCACAGAGCACAGGTGTAGCAAACGTCCTTCTAGGAAGGCCCATGCCACTGCATTTTGCATCAGCTGAAGCTTCCAGATACTCTTCAAGGGCAGCCCCATGTAAAGCGCATTACAGTAGTCCATTCAGGTGATGACCAGGGCATGAATAACTGTGAGTAAGAGCTTCCTGATACAGGAACAGGTGCAATTGGCACACCACAAAGTTACCCAAAAATGAAGATGGGATAGAATCAAATAAATAAATACAGACTTAGCATTTTGCCAATAATACCAATCAGGAAACCCACTACACTGATTTCGGGGGGGGGGCACTTCACTCCTGTGATTTCGTGCCATTGTCACCAAGGGATAACTGAGCCAATTTTTTTATGGCTTAACTGCAGCATGGTTCAAGCTTAAAAAACTCCTGCTGTGCCATTGCGGTGCTCAAGCACCATGGGCCCTGGCCAGCAGGTCACTTTTCCATGGGCAGAAACACCTATCAGCCTTCTTAAGTTTTCCACTGCCCTGCAGTTGCTAAATTGCTGTAGGGCAGTGCTTCTCAAAGTTGGCAACTTTAACATGTTTCGACTTCAACTTCCAGAATTCCTTACCCAGCATGTTCATCTAGAGCAGTGGTTCTCAACCTTTCTAATGCCGCGAACCCCCACAACCCCCGCCCCACACCCTCCCCGCGCGCAATGAGGTGACAAAGGGGGCGTGGCACCAGGGGTGAAATGCTCCCGGTTCGGGCGTGCCTGCGGGTCGCCGGACAGCCGGTAGCCACGGAAGCGGGAGACTTCGCCCACCCACCCGGATGCCATTTGAGTTCTTTTACCCTCTGCGCATGCGCAAAGCGTTCTGCGCATGCGTAGAGGGTAAAAGAACCCAAATGGCGGCGTCCGGGCGGGTGGGCGAAGTCTCCTGCTTCCGTGGCTACCAGCTGTCCGGCGACCCGCAGGCACGCCCGAACCAAGAGCATTTCCAAGATGGCGGGCTAGCGCGCACGGCGACCCCTGTGAAAAGGTCGTTCAACCCCCAAAGGGGTCGCGACCCACAGGTTGAGAACCGCTGATCTAAAGAACGCTGGGAGTTGAAGTCCACATATCTTGAAGGTGACCAAATTGAGAAACACTATTTTAGAGTCTTAGTATCCTTCCTTTTGGAAGCAATATTGTGCATCTTTTTTCTATAAGACCACCAAAACACAGCCATCACTAAAAAGTTAACAGTAAACTTTACTACTGATTTTCTTTTACTACTGTAAGGAATATCCTATTACCGGTACTTTCCATATCTGCTTGATAATCATATGTAGATTAGTCAAATGTATATCCATTTATCACCAATCAAAGCAACCAGATTAGCAAATCTATCAGCAGTACTGCAAAATCTTGAAGTTGTTTCCAGTTGAATAGTGACCGATTTAATTCTTTTAATTTATAATCTACAGAATGAGTTGCAGAGTTTCTGTTCTTAATAGTTTAAGGTTTCTCCACCTTGGCAACTTTAAGATGTGTGGACTTCAACTTTGGGGAATTTTGAGAGTTGAAGTCCACACATCTTAAAGCAGCCAAGGTTAAGAAACACTAATTTAAAACATTCCAAGGCTAGTTCTGAACTGTAAAACAAAGTCTCACCCTTGTATTTTACCTATAGTAGCTTCACAAACACTAAAGTGGAAAAAATGTTCCAAGAATCAGCAAAAAAATGGCTGTGCCTTCTTTTCGTCACACTTCTTTGGATCTCCTTACTAAGAAAAAACAGCTACTTTTTCTTACCTAATGGCATGGTATTTTATGTATAATTTAAATTTTTAAGGCTGCCCAACCCACAACATTAAGATGGCTCTTATAAATTGAATGCCATCGAATTAAGCTGTTTTTCAACTTGTGCGTTCCCTGAAGAGTATGGTATTCAAGAGAGTTAATTAAAGAAAAGTGCATAGTTTTTATGCTAGACAGATTCCAATATTCTTGCACTGGAAAACTAGAGAAATAAAGATGTAGCTTGAATTATTTTGCCAGAGATCCGTATTGCATATAAATCTACCGGTTTCTCTTAACTGATTTCTTTGGCAGCTGAGTTTGCATTGTAGTTCAAACATAATGAATTGGGCTGCAGATTTTTCTCCAGGTTTCTAACAGGGCCACGGTTAGAAACAAGCACAGGGAATCTTTTTAATAGCAGTGCATAAAACACAAAAGGCTGTTCCCATAATGCACTTAGGAGATCTTGACAAATGCTATGAAGTCACCAATTCAGAGCAGGGAGGGTACCACTTCAAGGGAGGGTGGAAAGGGAACAAAGGGAGAATGAATCATGGACTGATCATGCAACTTCTAAGGCACAGCCAAGACTATGAGCAAGGAGACTATCTCGAGATCTGTCCAGGAAGAGGAGAACAGTCATCAGGAAAAGAAATGGCAACTTACAGCAGGCAAATGAGAAGACCAAGCATGACCTCAAAGGCCACAGAGAATCTCTAGTCTGGTCTTAGCTGAGCTTCAGTCAGACAATAGCAAGCCATGGGCATTTGCGATGGGCAGCTCCTCATCTAATTAAGACAAAAATGTTGGAAGAAAGCAGCTGCAAACTGTGATTTCCTTCACCCACCCCCACCCCATACCAGTATTTCTCCACCTTGGCGACTTTAAGATGTGTGGAATTCAATTCTGGGGGAATTCTGGGAGTTGAAGTCCATACATCTTAAAGTTGCCAAGGTTGGCGAACACAGCTCTAGAGAGTGGTATTCAGTCTTCAGGGAATGTCTTCTATACCAGTGGTTGAACTGTTTCTACAATCTGTCCACACTACAAAACCCTCTGCATGGCACAAAGGATTCTGGGAAACCAGCACCTGCTCTTAATATGGGGCTACTGGGACCATCCAGAACCAGTTTGGCCTACTGATGAAGGCACCAGGCTAGAAACCAGGAGGTGTGTGCTCTAGTCCAGGGGTCTCCAACCTTGGCAACTTTAAGACTTGTGGACTTCAACTCCCAGAGTTCCTCAGCCAGCTTGGTGGGCGACCTTGAGCCTGTCACACTCATTCTCTCTTCTCAGCCCAACCCACCTCACAGGGTTGTGGGGAAAATAGGAGGAAGGAGTATTAGGTATGTTCACAGCCTCAAGTTATTTATAAAAATAATGAAGACAGGATAATAAATATCAATCAATCAATCAGAATAGATCACGGGTGTCAAACTTGCCGTGTCACGTTGATGTCACATGACATATCGCGATGTTTTTTTGCCTTTGCAGAGCTGGGGTGGGCGTGGCCTGTGCATGATGCATCCGGCCCGCAAGCCACCAGTTTGACACCCCTGGAACAGATAATGTATTTGTTGTTTCCTTATGACCTCCAAGTAACTGGAGCAGCTTCCCACTTTTTTGGGGGGGTGGGGGGGAAGATCTGGCAAACCATCTTACAGAGAAGCTCATTCATCACTTCCCATCTTTTGCTGATAAATCTCCCAGTAAACCATGGGAAATCTCAGGATTTCCCAGAATGGGAAATACACTTTAATACACTTATTAGATGCCAATCCAATAAATACATGCAACTTGTTTGGAGAAGTAAGCTGTAAAGAAGACATCAGTAAGATGCTTTAGCCAATTTCTTTAGAGGATGTTGGAGATGGGATAATGTTAGATCTTTGAATGTTACAAATTCCAGAATGTGCAACAGGTGTTAATCCAACATGAAAACAACAACAACAACAGACTCCAACTTGAGGAACACAAAGGCTTTTTTTCTGTCTAGGAGGGGATTTAATTGTTTACACTGCATTCTAGAAACTGGAGCATACATCAAGCTTTATTCTCCCTGCATAAAGATCCAGCTTTGTCCATTTTTCCCTCAGAGAAATAACGTCAACGCTACAGATGGCAAAGCGTTGGATTTTTCTATGATGGGGACATCAGTGAGGGACAATTCCCACATCCCATTTTTTGCCTGCTCTGGTCGCAAGAAACATGTTATATTACGGCCTGTGTTAGAAACAACAGAGAGGTGATTTCAACTGGTATCACTGAAATAGGGAAGACTTTTTTTCCCTAAATAAATAAAACCTCTCAGTTGCAGCAAGTTGCAGCAAGATCCAGCAGTACTTCCCAACCCAGAGAACATTAAAAGGACAGTTCCCTCATCTCTTCTTCCCTCTTTTCTCCAGACCAGCAAAGTAGCCGAGACACACCTTTGATACCCTACTATGCGAGGCAAAGGCAGGCTGGCCCAAAAAATAAAACTAAAGTGCAATTCACATCAGCTCCCCCCTGCTCACCCTCTTCGGAAATTAAGCCAGGAAAGATGAACAAACTTTGTTTTCCTCAAAAGAATATGAGTCACTCACAGATTTGTCTTATTAAGAGGATCTATTCTAGCAGGAAGTAGAGACAATTCTCATATAGGGGAATTATTAGGCCTACTATAGCTATACAGTACTACTACCTAGGTTATATCTACTATTACAATTGTATCTCCCACATTTAAGAATCTTTATGCAAGAATAAAGGTTTATTTATGAAACCATGAAAGGATCTCTTCCCTTTTCTTAAACACTTTTAACAGAACGGAGCTTCTGGTAGCAGTTCAGTCAGCCTAATTCAGCAACTGGTGGCCAGTGTTTCGTTTTGCATGGTCACAATCATGGGCACTTTGGAAACTACAGCCAGATACAACTGGGCAGCTTGCAGGCATGAATCATCAATCAATCAATCAGAATAGAGCTGGAAGGGACCTCTGGAGGTCTTCTAGTCCAACCCCCTGCTCAAGCAGGAGACCCTATATTATTTCAGACCAAGAGGAGGCCTGTTCCTTTAACAAGAGTGGGGAGGCAGATTTTTTTTTCCCCAGGTTCTTTAAGGAACCCTTTTGCACCGAAACAGAAAAGCTACAAAGGGACAGTTCCTGTGCAAGGAGGGCTCCCACCTTAAGGGTCTCCAGCACTTCGCAGGTTATGGGCGGGGAAAGAACCGAGCCCCTCAGCAGGTGAAGAGAGCTCAGCCCAGAGAAAGGGGTGGCGGCGCCCCGGAGCGTCTGCATTTCTCCCAGCCAAGCAAGGCTGCGACTTTCTCTACCAGGGACGTCTCCGGGTTGCCTTCGCCCCCCTCCCACCGCCCCCCTCCCACCTGCTTTCCCTTGGCATCTCCAACCTGCCCTGGCCGCCCCTCCACTCACCGAGCCCACTGATCTCGTGGCGGAGGCTAACGCGGGTCCTCTCGTCCACTATGGCCCGCAGCATCTGCTGAAGGGAGCGGTCCAGCTCCCCGCTGTCGCCGTCCTGCTGCCCGGGAGTCGCGAAGGAGGCCATGCCAGCAGCGCCCGCCCAGCGTCGGGCATCTCAAGCGCTCGGGCCGGATTGCCCCTCCCCTGCCCCAGCGTGGGGTAGACTAGGCAAGAGAGCTACTGCGGGGGCATGGCCGCTGCCGAGCGGCCTGGCTGAAATGCCCGTCGCCTCCCCTCCCTTCCCAGAGAGAGGCTTCCCCGCTGGCCGGCGCCGCTTCCGCCTCCGCAGCAGCAGCAGCTGATCTGCAGCTGGCGGCGCTCGCCTTTTAGAATGCTTCCTGCCACCCGCTAGCTCGGCGCGTCGCAGCCAATGGGAGGGCGCGAAGAGGGGAGGGCGTGGCTAAGCCCGGGCTGGACCCCTGACGTCACCCACTCCCGGACCGCGAAGCGCCCCGCAGATGCTGATGCTGATGCAGCCGAGGAGGAGAAGCCGCGGGAAAACCAGACGAGCGAGCGGCGTCCGGCGCCTTTCCTGCAGCCGGCGGCCGTGATCCACCACCGTGCCCAGGCCTCCGGCTCCCTAGCACCAGCACTTGGGCGTCCCGCTGATGTCGAGAAAAGGTAAGGAAGGGAATAGGCACCGGCGGGAATTGCAGTCGCGCAACCCTCTTTTGAACCTCATTGCAATTCCTAAATTATTATTACGGTCCCTTTTGTGTCTTCCAGGGACAAGTAGAAATGCCCCGAAGCGGTTGCATTGCAGAGTTGATTCCGGTCCAAAAGCAAAGTAGCGAAATCGTCCAAAGGTTTAGCGGAAGATAAAGACACTTTGGCGGACAAAATCATGCTTTGTAGGTATTGCATTTAGCAATAGCAATACCACTTAGACTTATATACCGCTTCATAGTGCTTTACAGCCCTCTCTAAGCGGTTTACAGAGTCAGCATATTGCCCCCAACAATCTGGGTCCTCATTTTACCCACCTCAGAAGGATGGAAGGCTGAGTCAACCTGGAGCCGGTGAGATTTGAACTGCTGAACTGCAGCTAGCAGTCACCTGAAGTAGCCTGCAGTGCTGCACTCTAACCACTGCGCCACCTCGGCTCTTAAAAACTGAAGGCGCTGATTAGCAAACGCCTTGCTTTTATCACGGCGATGAAATTGCATCACGCGAAACCCATGATTCTACAAGTACACTTGCATCACGATATGGCATGGATTTCCATGGGGACGGCTCTGTAAATCCATATGTAAATCAGTGGTTCCCAAAGTGGGCGGTACCGCCCCCTGGGGGGCGGTGGGATGACTTAGGGGGGTGCTAAGAGGGGCAAGGGGGGCGGCAGGGGGGACGCTAAGAGGGGCAAGGGGGGCGGCAGGTGGTTTGCCATACCGGTAGCGACAGCTGGCTGGCCACGCCCCCAAACCGGTCCTGTCTCTGCGCCCCCACCGCCCATGTCCACCCCCACCGCCCATGTCCACCTAGAGCCGAGGTGGCGCAGTGGTTAGAGTGCAGCACTGCAGGCTACTTCAGCTGACTGCTAGCTGCAGTTCGGCGGTTCAAATCTCACCGGCTCAAGGTTGACTCAGCCTTCCATCCTTCTGAGGTGGGTAAAATGAGGACCCAGATTGTTGGGGGCAATATGCTGACTCTGTGAACCGCTTAGAGAGGGCTATAAAGCACTATGAAGCGGTATATAAGTCTAAGTGCTATTGCTATTGCTAATCGCCGCTCGCCGCTTTTCCCGCCACGTGGCACTTCCAGCCCACCCACTCTATATAAGTTGTTCTCCTTTGCCACACGGGCACTCGCTTCGCTGACACCTCGCCTTGCCTCGCCAATGCCCCGGTCGCTGCTCGCTCGCCCTGCCCTGCCCAGTCTCTGCTCTGCAGCTTGCCTGCCTGAAGCGCTGCGCCCCTGATCTGCCTGCCAGGTAAGCCTGCGAAGTTGCGGCCTACCTAGCTGCCCCTGCAACCCCCCACCATCCCAGCCTGCCTTTCCTACTCCATTCCCCGTGGCCTGCAGCCCCGACATGCTTTACTGCCTTCCACGGGGCCTTCCCGGTGTCCCCATGGCCAGCTTGCGAAGGCAGGCAAGCAGAAGGCCATGTGGAAGGCAGGAAAGCATGTTGGGGCAGTGGGGAAGGGGGGTAGCAGCCTCCTCCCTTCTCTGCAGCCCTGCCATGCTTGGCGGCCTTCCATGCAGCCTTCCTGGCAGTTCCCCACACCCGCTTGCCTTCCGAGGTCGGCATCCGGCCCGGCCAGTGGGTGGGTGGGCGGCCCTTGGAAATGCAGACGCTGAGAGGGGCTGCTGCACATGCGCCCGTCCCGTTTCTGCAAAGGCAGAACCTCCCCCCCTTTGCAGGGCGATCCAAAGAGGGGAGGGGGATGCTGCAGAAAAGGCCGCCTTCCACCCGTGCCAAATCTGCGGCGCTTGTGGCTCCAAAGCAGCCCACTGGCTTCTCAATCGGCCACCTGCCTGCTCTCTTTGCGGATATGCCCAGCTGACAGCTGGCGCCACTCTGGGAACTCAGATCACGGCGCTGGGTTGGAAGTCAGTGGGCTTCAGAGCCCTAAGTTCCGCAGAGCTGGCACGGGAGGCACAGGTGGAAGGCGGCCTTTTCTATAGCATCCCCCTCCCCTCTTTAGATTGCCCTGCAGGGCTCTGCCTTTGCAGAAACGGGGCGGGCGATTTTACGGAGGATTGGCGGGAGGGATGCGCAGCTGTCCGGGGAGAGCGGGGCAAGAGAAGGCACAATAGGCTGCGCTGCCCCGGCCCCGCTCAACCACGCTTCTTCCAGCCCATCCGCCCAATGGGACAACGAGACAATTGGCCGTGCCTTCCCGCACAGCCTTCCTCGCCGGGCACTGCTGCACCGGCGGCTCCGCCCTGCCCAGCTCTGCCCGCTGCCACTTCCCGCGAACTTCCCAGGAGACGGCCGGAGCGAAAGGTGGGCGGGAGCGCATGGGCCCGGCCGGTGCTCGGCTTACGTTCCTGGCGAGGCTTGGAGACCGCCCGGCACGCCCATCCACCGGCTCTCCACTTTCTGCCTGCCCGAAGGCCCCTGCCAGCCCGGACGGCACATGACAGGGGACGCGACACTGCCAGAGCGCGGTTGCCGCCGTCGTCGCCCCTCTCACCTTCCCGGCTTCGGCTCTGGGACCTTTGCGGGCCAGGAAGTGTCGGGGCGTGCACCTATGGAGCTCCGCCGGCCTCAGGGTCTGCCGGGCTCTGGGCTGGCGGGGGGCCTTGGCGGGGCAGGCAGAAAGTGGAGAGCCGGTGGATGGGCGTGCCGGGCGGTCTCCGAGCCTCGCCAGGAAGGTAAGCCGAGCGCCAGCCAGAGCACTTTCTTTCTTCTCCAGCCGTGACAGAAAGAGAAAGAGAAAGAAAGATAGAAAGAAAAAGAAAGAAAAAGGAAGGAAGGGAGAGAGAGAGAGAGAGAGAGAGAGAGAGAGAGAAAGAGAGAAAGAGAGAGAGAAGAGGAAGGAAGCA
>QLTV01001315.1:524974-541977 GCA_003457575.1 Thermophis baileyi
ATCATCTATCTATCTATCTATCTATCTATTTATCTATCTATCATCTATCTATCTATCATATATCTATCTATCTATCTATCTATCTATCTATCTATCTATCATCTATCTATCTATCTATCTATCTATCATATATATATCTATCTATCTATCTATCTATCTATCTATCTATCTATCTATCTATCTATTTATCTATCTATCNTATTATCTATCTATCTATCTATCTATCTATCTATCTATCTATCTATCTATCTATCTATCTATCTATCCTATCTATCATCTATCTATCTATCTATCTATCTATCATATATATATCTATCTATCTATCTATCTATCTATCTATCTATCTATCTATCTATCTATCTATCTATCTATCTATCTATCTATCTATCTATCATCATCTAACTATCTATCCTATGCCCATATCAACATTCTTGAGGGTTTTTTTCACAGCAGCGTATCTTAAGAAAGCAGCTAACTTCAATAGTTGATTAGTTACTTCATTAGTAGAGGAAGAAAAGAAATTTTCCCATTAAAAAAATATTTTTCTGACCCACAACTCCCTGACTGGATCAATCCATTGCTTTAATCCAGAACCAGGCAAATCCCAGCAGCAGCATCTTTATTCGCAAATGAACACCATAACATACACCTACAGGTGAGGGCTTTCTTGCAAGGATGCTCCCTAAATGGCAAGGTTGGTGGGCCAAATGAGAAAATCTAGAATTTGGGCAAGTGGGCATCCTGGAAAATCAGCAAGTTGAAACTGGTGGCAATTATCCCCCTGTGAGCCACTTGTTGGGCGCACCTTCGGCTCTAAATGATGTCATAAACGCCCAAAGGTCGGCTATTTCTGTACATGACTTTAACCATAGTTTGGGGAACAAAATGATCCATCCACAATACTAAACCATAAAGCCATGGTTTACAAAGTCATATGGTTGAATTCATAAATTGGGGCTGCATAAATATTCAGATGTAGCAGCTGAGAGTTCTCGCTTTCTTGCACCGAACTGCTTCAGCCAGAAAGTGATGAAGTGTTGGAATCAAGCATGCAAGAAATGTGTGGAATATACATATACATATACATATACATATACATATACATATACATATACATATACATATACATAATGTGTGTGTGTGTGCATATACACACACACACACACACACACACACACACACACACACACACACACACACACACACACACACACACATATATATATACACACACATACACACACACACACACACATATATATATATATAGATGTAGAAATGTGTATCAATCTCTTTTTCACTGGGGACCCATATCAAGTCAAAGTTTAACAGCTTTATAAGACCAGGCAGTGCCGGTTCGATTGTAAGCCGCCCAGATTTACTCTGATGGGCAGGCAATTAAATCAATCAATCAATCCTGTAGCAGCTTGGCGGCCTGGCTGGAGGGAAGAGGGGAGGTAAGATGGGCGGATGGATGGATAAATAAATAAATAAATAAATAAATAAATAAATAAATAAATAAATAAATAAATAAATAAATAAATAAATAAATAAATAAATCCATCCATCCATCCATCCATCCATCCATCCATCCATCCATCCATCCATCCATCCATCCATCCATCCATCCATCCATCCCATCTATCCATCCATCCATCCATCCAGTAGCAGGTTGGCGGCCTGGCTGGGGGGGGAGGGGCGGTAAGATGGGCGGCCAATTAAATAAATAAATAAAATAAAATCAATCAATCAATCAATCAATCAATTCAATAGCAGCTTGGTGGCCTGGCTGGGGGGGGGGAGGGGAACCGGACCGTGCAAGTGGTGGGCCAGCGCACAAGCGCATGCATACACAGTTCAACTGCAAGTCAAGCTGCGCGTGTGTGTGCACTGGCCCTGCCATTCACGCAAGTTGAGCTGTGCATGCGCTGGCCCATGGTCCGGTTGTGAATAGACCATGGCCCAGTGGTGGGCCGTGGCCCGGGGGTTGGGGACCCTTTTCTAATCCAACCCACCCTAGAAGTCCTCCAAGGTCCCTTCAAACTCTGTTCTTCTGTATTCTACGTACTGGAAGTACCGGCGCCTCCTGGTCTTACAAAGCTGTTAAACTTTGACTTGATACAGATGGAAGGAGATGAAGAAGATGAATGATCCCACTCCATGGGTAGGAAAAGAGATCCAACAATAGCTTTAAATGGAGGCCTATCCCCACATTGGAACTTAACTGATTCTAAACATCAGTTTTACAAGGGGGCTCTTCTGCTGCCCAACTCTTGGCAGTAGGAAAAACAATCTTTGTTGAAGGAAATGTGGAACGTGTTAGGAACTTGAAATCTGGATCTCTTTTCATGCATGAAAATGCATGAAAATATTTGTTTGCTGATGTCAACTCATTCCTCAATCTTGCCTGGAGAGCTCAACCAAATTCTTGGTTTTCATAGAGGAAGTTATGAACATTTCCAGGCTATGATGTTGATTTTTAGACCTGAATGTAATTTACAGACATAACAAGGATCTAAATCAGAGTTTGTTTTGATACTTCTTGGAATGTTTGCCTCTTAACTCTGCATTTCTTTTGTTCCAGTGACCAACTATGAATCAGCCGATATAATGTTTGAAGGGCGGGCAGGAGGCATGATCGTAATTACTATTTTGGTCTCTGTGGGTGGAGCTGTCCTTCTAATTGCACTAATTGTAGCAGCTGTACTTGCTAATAAGAAGTAGACAGTTCCTTTCTTCTGGATTGAAAATGATTGTACATATGGATGAAGAGCAGAATTTGCTTGGAAATCAAAGGGGATTCTACAGCCCCCCCCCCAGTCAAGGAATAAACTGGTAAAGAATGAAAGCGGCATCAAATAAAACAGAACATCTGCAATTTCTCCTACACGATTCTTCAGATTCTACATGCATTAACTTCAAACACATCATATTTTGGAT
Source organism: Thermophis baileyi (assembly GCA_003457575.1). Taxonomy (NCBI): domain Eukaryota; kingdom Metazoa; phylum Chordata; class Lepidosauria; order Squamata; family Dipsadidae; genus Thermophis; species Thermophis baileyi. Next base: position 527,915 of record QLTV01001315.1, read on the forward strand.
GCATTTTGAATCCTCTCTCTGCAACGATAACCCTGGATCCAGCAAATTATTTTTAAGATACCTATTATCAGTATTGCCCTTGTTTCAAATGTACTAGGGTGATAAAGCTTGGTTGGCTGACATATAAAATATGAAAGAATTCTGCATACAACTGGGCCTAACCAAGTTCCTAATTGCCTACAAAAGTTCTACAAAAGTAGAGTAAGACCATACTTAATTATGGGTGTCTGTAGGGGAGGCACTCCATTGCAAATATGACATGAATTACCTATTTTTGATGAATATTTTGGGCAATGACATTCTCATGGATTCTACCAGGCATAGCTAAAATTAACATGTCTCCTTATTAGGCCAATTCCTCCTTATTAGGCCAATTCCTAGGCCAATATCTATACACTTCCCAGAGTCCCTTTTTCAATATCCCTCTTCAAAGAACATCTCTGTGAAGCAGGGGTGGGTTCTGACTTACCTCGTTGCCGGTTCGCTTCCTCACACGCCGTGTGGGCCCGCGCGCCTTGCGCAGTGCTAAAAACCAAGCTTCTGCACATGCGCAGAAGCAAAAACAAGATGGCAACGCCTATGGCGCTGCTGTGAGAGCCGGTTCGGGGGCGTCGGCCATCTCTGCTGGTTCGGCGAGTGGGGGGAAATTCCCGCTACCGGTTCTATAGAGCCAGTCCAAACCGGCAGGAACCCACCTCTGCTGTGAAGCCCAGAGGCTGATTTAAGTTGTCAGACTTTCATCAAAAGTGCTGAATAGAAGCCATGGTGATGTTTTATGGAACATGACATCAGCCTGTATAGAATTGTGTAATTTGCAAATGAAAGCATTGAGTAACTTGTTCCATGACTTCATAATGTCAAGCCAAATCAAGACTTGACTTTGACTTCGTAATGTGTGTGATGGCATTTACCTCCCCAATTTCATATCTTTGGTATTTAGATACATTTGGTTGTTCTAGGTTCTCCAATTTCTGTCCTCAGGAACATATTTCCAGATGTTCTCACGTAGAAGGCAGAATGCTCAAACCTCACATTGTATAAAATTATTGGAAAAGGAAGATGAACAGAATACCAATAATTGAATTAAATAACTGAAAACTTATTTTGAAACTTTTTGTTTATGACTGGTTTGCCTGCTACAAATATATTTTTATGTTTCTTTTCTGCTCAACCTATGCTATTTACTTATTTATTTGACAAAAATTGCAGCATTGGGACAGGACTCACTCTCAGTCCAGCTCACTTCACAGAGCTCTTGTAGGAAAAATAGGAGGAGGTAGGAGTATTAGGTATGTTTGCCGCCTTGAGTTATTTATATAAATAATAAAGGCAGGATAAAAAATCTTTAATTTTTTTTTTTAAGTTGGGTGTATGGATGGTGCTGAGAGGGTAGAGATGGAAAAACTGACCAAAGCAGCCTTCAGTCTCCATTTTTATATACTCTCAACTTTCATTGTGTAATTTCAACATAAGGGAACTTTATTAAATATTTCAGGAATGGGAGTGCTAAGAGATAGGTCATATTTACATATTGTTCTATATTTTATACCTGTACTTATTAAACCTTGGCAACTTGGAGGTTGGACTTCAACTCCCAGAATTCCTCAACCGGCATGGATCAATACATCTTGCTAAGGTTATACATAATTTTACACAATAATACAATATACATAACTTCTACTTCTGTCTCCTCCCAAAAGGTTCATTGTGTTGAGGAAAATCATGTCATGTTATCCTAGAATTCCCTCTTTCCTCCAGAGGCAGGGTCTTTTCCTAAACATCATCCTTACCCTTAATACTGTCATAACAATTGGCTGTTTCTAACTAACTTTCGCAGAAAACAAGCCTAGTCTAGTTTAATGAAAAGAAGGACTAGGGGTGACATGATAGCAGTGTTCCAATATCTCAGGGGCTGCCACAAAGAAGAGGGAGTCAACCTATTCTCCAAAGCACCTGAGGGTAGGACAAGAAGCAATGGGTGAAAACTAATCAAGGAGAGAAGCAACTTAGAACTAAGGAGAAATTTCCTGACAGAACAATTAATCAGTGGAACAACTTGCCTCCAGAAGTTGTGAATGCTCCAACACTGGAAGTTTTTAAGAAGATGTTGGATAACCATTTGTCTGAAGTGGTGTAGGGTTTCCTGCCTAAGCAGGGGGTTGGACTAGAAGACCTCCAAGGTCCCTTCCAACTCTGTTATTCTAAGCTCTTGTCCGGCTATGGTCAAGGATGCTGAATAACAAGGCTCTCCCTATTCACCAGGACGATGCACAGCCCATCACAAGATTGGAATCCCGTAGACCAGCATGGGAAACAGCTACCCACTTAACATCTACTACTCCCAGAATGCCTGGAGAGAAGAATGGTCCATGGTCCTTGTGGATTAGAGTAGAGATACCTCTACCAAACCACCTGGTTTTGACCTGCCTCGCTCTGTCTGGTCAAAATTGAATTAGGTGGGAACTTGGCAGAAGTGCCTCTGCTCTGTATCAGTGGGGGATAGAAAGATTCCCGTTGTTGCAACTGGGGTGCTGATATGCAAACTATTAAGCATATTGTGCAAGATTGCTCACGGCGTGCATTCTCTGGTTCCCTAGAACAGGGGTCTCCAACCTTGGCAACTTTAAGCCTGGAGGACTTCAACTCCCAGAATTCCCCAGCCAGCTTAGCTTAGCTGGCTGGGGAATTCTGGGAGTTGAAGTCCGCCAGACTTAAAGTTGCCAAGGTTGCAGACCTCTGCCCTAGAAGATCTGCACGAAGCAATGCCAGAGGCTGGATAGCTGAATTGGACATCCAGTTATGAAGCCACCCCTGAAGCAGTTTTGCATAATATTATTTGGATTGTGTGTATATGTTTATTTCTCTTTTGTCCTGTTCTTGCCATACACTAACTAACTAATTAACTAACTAACTAACTAACTAAAATTAAAATTAAATAAAATTAAAATTAAAATTAATTAAAATTAAATATATTATATTATATTATATTATATTATATTATTATATATATAAAAAATACTAGTAGCTGGATACCCGTGCTTCGCTACGAAACTGAACTCCTTAGCATGGAGTAGAATGTGTAAACTCCCAACCCGCAGGCCGGATGAGTCACGCGCTGGCCATGCCCACTGGCAGTTGGAACAGAGTTCTTTTCAGGTGGGGAGGGGGAGTAGAACGTCTAACTCCTTAGCATCAGAGCGTATTAATAATAATATAAGAAATAACTAATGATCTGATGGTCATTTCAAAAAATCCTTTCTTAGCGAGCACCTAGAAGCCAAGAGGAACATACGTGCCAAGTTTCAAGTTCGTAGGCTTTACGGTTCTGGAGATTTTGTGATGATGCATGAGTGGTATTTGGCTTTTTTATATATAAGAAGATATAAATTCAATACTGATAATAATACATGTACGGACACATGTAAATTGAGAAAGGAGTTCAACTGATGGTTGTAGCTTGATTCACACACACACACTCTAATAATATGGGATATTTGGCTCATTTCTGGTTGTGCATTGATTCCCCTTCCTTTGACACATCATGCCACCTAGAGGAACCCAAGAATGAAATTCTGAATAGAGAAAAATAGTAAAAGGATGGAAGGAAAAAAGGTGAGAAATGGTCATTTCTCCTTTTTCCACTTTTTATCTAGTGGAGGCTACAATGTACTGCCAGAACTACAGATGTTGGCCTGATTCTAAACTTTTAATTCCAAACTTCTGCATGCCGAAGTGCAAAAGAAGGACCGGTGTGGGAGCCCCCATTGTACCCTAGTCCAGGGGTCTCCAACCTTGGTAACTTTAAGACTTGTGGACTTCAACTCCCAGAATTCCTCAGCCAGCAAAGCTGGCTGAGGAACTCTGGGAGTTGAAGTCCACAAGTCTTAAAGTTGCCACGGTTGGAGACCCCTGCCCTAGTCAACCTTCTCTAGGACTTCTCCTTTTGCTTTTCTTCCAAAATCCTAGAAGAAAATCACAGAACATAAGGGTTGGAAGTAAGGTAGTCCTCGGAGGGGACCTCTGACCATGCAATGTGACCTTCAAATATGGTGGGGCTTCGATTGTGCTGTGTTGTCCTTTTTTGATCTTCCCATTATGTCCCCGGACATAGGAATCCACAGGGAAGACAAGCGAATCATGGATGTAATAATGTCCTCATGTATGTAATGTCATGGTCACTAAAATTAACTTTCCATAACTATTTTATACTAATAATAAGTCAGTCTTAAGTTAATGGTGGATTGATAGCTTGGATTGAAAGATTTTGAGAAAATGAAAGAGCTGAAGATAGCAATAGCACTTATTTACTTAGACCAGGGGTGTCAAACTCGCGACGACACGTTGTCACGTGACGTATCACAACTTTTTCCTCCCCTTCGCTAAACCGGAGGTGGGGGTGGTCAGGGCGTGACTCATCCGGCCCACGGGTCGCGAGTTTGTCACCCCCGGATTTAGATTTATATATCACTTCACAGTGCTTTACAGACCCCTCTAAGAGATTTACAGAGAACACCAAAGTCTAATATTAAATACTAGTATTATTTTTATTACTAGTTTACAGCAACAGAATCTTACGATTTTGAATGTGCCTCTAACCCTTTCTGCTTTTACATTCAAGAGAACTAGACAGGGTCAAGTCTGAGTTACTTTTTCAAATTATGTTTCTGCCCCAGGACTCGAATTTCTTTTATGTGACCATTTTCTTGCTTGCAGCTCCTCCTCCTGTTCAAGGTTATTTCTTCTGTCCAGAAATCCATGCTTACCTAGCTGAAAATCCATGTCATTGCTATAAATTTTGACCGCATGAAGTAGCGATTCAATTTCTAATTGTGATGTTCCAGACAGTTTTGGGTCATCTGTAGACAAGAGGTGAGAAAGCTTAATTGAGCTCCTTTTTTTGGGGGGGATGTCAGATATCCACAACATCTTTTATTCAAAATGATTGATTACGGAGTTAGTGATGTTATGAATATTAATGGTGAGAGGGTTTTTCCCTGAACTATTCCTCTGCTGATGTTATCTCGGTCAGTTTGTTCACCGTCCCTTATCAGCTGTGTTTTCCACAAGCTCATTGTCTCGGACACATATTTCTTGATGTGATTACTCCCTCCAATGTTTCCCAAGCAAGTCTTGTATAATCCAATTGTGTGATAATAGTCTCATACCATCTTAGAATCAATCAGAGCAACGTGCTCTTCTCTTACAATTTTCCAAAACCATTTTATCAATTAGAGCCTGATCTTCAACGCTTGTTCTGGTTTTTGTCTATTTCTTTCTATTCAGCTGGTAGCTGGCTATTGTTTTCTAGATGATTTTGTATGGCATCTGCTGCTCTTATACCAGCCAAAAGTTTAGATTATCTTGTCTTGATTTGATACAGTACCCTGTCCGTGATCCTTTTTTTCTTCTTCTTTCCATTCAATTGTTGTTTTTTATTAAAGATTCCCTGGCCAAGTCTATGCAGTTTTCTCAGCAAGGTTTTTCAGAAGTGGTTTGCCATTGTCTCCTTCCTAGGCTGAGAGAAAGTGACCACTAGCACACGGTAGATACAAACTCAAGGTAAACTGCTCCAAACTCGATTGCAGAAAATACGACTTCAGCAACAGAGTGGTCAACGCCTGGAATGCTCTAACCGACTCTGTTGTTACATCCTCTAACCCCCACAGCTTCAACCTCAAACTGTCTACCGTGGACCTCACCCCATTCCTAAGAGGTCCGTAAAGGGGGCGTGCATAAGCGCACCAGCGTCCCTAACATCCCTGTCCTACTGTCCCCATTTATTTGTAATCATTCCTTGTCATGTCCATGTTTATACTTATACCTGTTATCTAGTACATGATCGACAAACTAAATAAATAAAATAAAATAACTCTTCTTTGGAAGATCCTCAATAAATAAATAAATAAAGTCGGACTAGAACTCACAATCTGGAGATAAATTTTACCAGCTGTACTCCAGTCACTTATTTTTCCTCTGTGCAATACAGCATTCACTTGACACAAAAGCCATGCAGTTCATCTATTCCTGGGGCTATCTAATTTTTAACCAATTGGCCTAGTGGTGAAGGTACAAAGCTAGAAACTGGGAGATGGTAAGTTCTAGTTCCACTTTAGGCATGAAAAACTGTCTGGGTGACTTTGGGCCAGTCTAACCCACCTCACAGGGCTGTTGTTGTGGGAAAATAAGAGAAGGAAGTCTGTTAGATAGGTTCATCACATCGAGCTATTTATAAAAATAAAGAAAGATAAAAATAAATACATTTTTATAAAAAGTCAAAATTGTGGTGTTCTTCTCAGATTCCCAGATGCCACCCATTCAATTCATCTCTTTTTTGCCCATACTACATTCTAGTTGTAATCTTTCCTCATTATTTTATTATTCAGTATGGTTCTTGCTTGGATAAAACCATGTCTTTGTCATAAATAGTTTATTCTGCTTATATTGTACAACACCGCAGTTATATCTAATAATTTATTATTATTATTATGGACATTGCTACAATTTGCTGTTTAACAATTTCCAAAGTTTTTTTTATCTTTCTCATATCAAGCTGGTATTTTCTTACTAAATATTATTTGGTTTTTTATTCTTCCTTTTATTGTCCTTCAATTGTTTCTGTTTATTCTTATTATTCACTGAATTTTATCCACATTAATTTTTAAAAATTAATTTAAAAAAAAGCAATACGTTAATAACAATAACCAATATATATGTGAACTATAAAACTATGCTATAATAAGCTAAGTATGTGTAAGAAGAATAAAGCAAAACCAAACTTTAAGAAGTGTTTAGAAACTTTTAAAAAGCTAAATGAACCAAAAAGAAAACCATTTAAAAACAGACCTGAGATTTCGCAGTGGTCTCCCAGTAGTAACAAAGTCCGAGCCTGCTTAACTTTTTGAAATAACATCTATGGCTCCATGAAATGACTGGTGACTCCATGTCCAAGCTTATTTTATTGGTACCAGTAGGAATTCTGGCTTTCCTCTCTCTAGGATCCTTTTCAGACCTCTTAGCATAGCCTACAATCCGGGGGGGGGGCTTTCCAATACTCCGCCATCCCAAGCAGGGTCTGACCTGCCTGTTCATGGATGGGAGACCACGAGGAGATCCCTGGGAAGTCTATCCCTTAAGAAAGCCACAGTGACCAGGCGCAAAACTGCTATGTCCGCGCATGATGGAGCTGGACGGACAGGCTTCATTCGCCAAGAGGCGCCCCCCGGGAGAGCCAGCCCGCCTCTGCCTCCGCGCGGCTTCGAGGCCGGGGCTGGTCCAGCGCCAGCTTCGCTTCCCTCTGGAGCGTCTCTGTGAGGGACGCTGCGCTGCTTCACGGCCTTTCCGCGGAGGAGGCTGTAACTACCGTAGCTCCGCCGGCGCTGTCGCCCTCTTGGCTCTCTCGCTGTCTCTCTCTCCGCCTGGGTGCTTCTCCAGCCAGGCAGGGCGGAGCCGGCGGAGGGCCGGCCAGGGTTGCGCTCCGCCCGGCCTTCCTGCCCCCCCTCCTCCTCCCGGACAACTGGAGCCGGTCAAGCCGGCGACCTTCGGAAGTAGCGGGCGGTGAGGTGAGGCGAGGCCAGGCGAGGCGCGCTGAGCCCCGGGCGCGGCGGGTGAGTGGGCGGCGTCGGTGCGCGATTGGAGAGCCTTGGCGGGCGGACACCCTGAGTTGACTCCCTGCCTTGCCAGGCGCCCCGGAGGGTCTGGAGGGGTGGAAAGATGCCGGGACCGGAGGGAGGCCCGGCGGGAAAAGCTGGCTAGCCCCGCGGCGCTGGTGAGCAGGTCCTCGGGAGGGAGGATTGTCCCTCCGGCCCCGAATGGGAAGCCAGGCGGCGGCTCGTCTTGGGTTCGGCGATCTTCGGCTCCTTAGTCCCTCTTGTCCCGTTCTGGGATACAGGTAGTCCTCAGCTTACGACCACCATTGAGCCCAAAATTTATGATGCTAAGTGAGACATTGTTAAGTGAGTTTTTAAGTGCCCCGTTTTGCAACCTCTCTTGCCTCAGTTGCTAAGTGAATCGTTGCAGTTGTTAAGTTAATAACGTGGTTGTTAAGTGAATCTGGCTTCCCCACTGACTTTGCTTGTGCAGTTGTTAAGTTAGTACAGAAACATGGTTGTTAAGTGAATCTGGTTTCCTCATTGACTTTGCTTGTCAGAAGATCCCAAAAGATCCCAGGATACTGAGTTCATCATAAATATGAATCAGTTGACAAATGTCTGAATTTTGATCAGGTGGCCATGGGGATGCTGCCACTGTCGTAAGTGTGAGAAGTCACTTTAATTCAGTGATGTTGTAACTTTGAACGGTCACTAAATGAACTGTTGTAAATCGAGGACTACCTGTAAGGTTCTCACTTTGATCCAAAGGAACAGGCTCTGGTTTGACACAAGGGCTCTGGGCGCAGAACCCTGAAATGGGTTGGCAAAGAAGCCAACTGGCTGCATTTACAACTGGCTGCATTGCCCCCAGGATCAGCCCAGATTTCCCCCCTCCCAACACACACACACACACACACACAGTTTAATAAACCCCCAGAAGAAGCAGAAAGGAGGGAGCTATCTAGCAATAGCACTTAGATTTATATACCTCTTCATAGTGCTTTACAGCCCTCTCTAAGCGGTTTACAGCCTATTGCCCCCAACAATCTTGGTCCTCATTTTACTGACCTCGGAAGGATGGAAAGCTGGGTCAACCTTGAGCGGGTCTATGGCTTCTTCCAACCGGCTGAGCCCCAGAGTCAGTGGGGACCCTCCCCTCTTTCCTCAGAAGTTCTTCTTCCAGCTCCCCCCCCCCCACATCCCTGTCAACAAGCAGGGGCATCTGCAAAGAGAGAGGGGGGGGGTCAAGAAAGTGGCTGCCATCTGGTGCCAAGGCAACTTCTGCCAGAGGTTTTCTGCTCCAGATTAGAAGCAGCTGGACTTTCACTGGAGCCAGAGCCGCCACCCCCCCTCCCCAACCTTGGGGAATCTTCTCCCCCCCCCTCTTCTTCACTCCCTCCTTTGACAAAGTCACACAGATGGAGCAAGGAAAGGAAGGACTTTCTTTTCTTTTTCTTTCTTTGGTAACCAGGTGAAACTGTCAGATTTGGGGACTTCTAGGTTGAGGGACAAGAAATAGGTCATCTTGACTGTTTGGACCATATCCCTGGGCACAGTTATTCAGCTGTAAACCATAGTTTATAGACTGCATTACATCCATCCAAACAAATTAAGGCTGGTTTAAGTCCAATGTGTACACCCAGCTTTTGTTTCGATTCAAGAATGATTATCTTCCTTTTTCTTTGCTTTGAAATCTTAGTTTTTCTATTGCTCCCAGAGCCTTGCCAGAGACCAAGTGGCAGCTGTCCTTGGTCGAAAGAAACAAGTAACAACTCCTGTCTTCAGTTGCTGATTCAGTTTTTGGAAACTCCCCTTTCTTCTTATAAGGTAGGTAAAAGGTAGCTTGCCAAAAGGACATGATGACACGACAGCAGTCTTCCAATAGTTGAAGGGTTGCCACAGAGAAGAGAGGGTCAACCTGTTCCCCCAAAGCACATGAGGGCAGGACAAGACGTAACGGAGGGAAACTTATCAAAGAGACATCAAACCTAGAACAAGGAGAAATTTCCTTTTCTTTCCCAGTCTATTTTTATTTTATTTAAAAAAGTTAAAATACAAAACACCAAATTTGTTTTAAAGAGACAAACAGACAAAGAAAAAACACAAAACAAATATTTAAAAAGTGCATTAAAAAACTAATACATATACACATATTATCCCCCCAGTTGAATGTTGATTAATATATTACAACAATATTAGTTTCCCTCCCCTTGCGAAACAGACCCCCAAAATTTTAAACCTCTAAAGTACTAATTTTATTTGGAAATTATTAATCTGTCATCTATATACTATATTAATGGCAAAATAGTTAACAGGAAGAACAGTAATAATAAAAAAGACAAGACTAAAATTTCAAAACCTTCTGTTAACAAACTGTTATAATCAGCTTGTAGAAAATTTACCACAGCTTCTTAACTATCCCAAATCATCCCAAGAATTAACACTGATTCATCCTGAATGAAATATCTATGTTTATTTCTTAATAGCATCTCTTATTAATTGTCTGATTAAATATAATAAGTCCAATTTCCAAAGCCAGTCTTTCTTCCCAAAAAAGTCCAGATGAAATTGTTTCCCGGTTAAGTGTGACAAATGTCCTTTAGCGCACTTATAAAAGATCAGTTTATCACTTATCACTCAGATGGCTTTCTGCTGTTGTATAAGAAAGCAGGCTTGAACTTCAGGGAGGCGTATGCAGTCAACACAGTTAATTCTACGTCTGGGTCCATATTTCTTCCCAGAAAATGTACAGTCCTAGGCTGCATCAACAAAGGTATAGTTTCAAGGTCACATGAAGTGTTAATACCACTTTATACTGCACTGGTAAAACCAGACCTGGAATACTGCATCCAGTTTTGGTCAGCAAATGCAAAAAAAAGATGTTGAGGTTAGAAAGAGCACAGGAAAGAGCATCAAAGATGATTACGGGTCTGGAAGCGAAACTGTACGACGAACGGTTGTGGCAGTGGGAATGTCTAGTCTAGCAAAGAGAAGAACCCGGGGTGACATACCGGTAATAGCAGTGTTCCAATATCTGAGGAGCTGTCACAGAGAAGAGCAGGTCGACCTATTCTCTAAAGCACCTGAGGGCAGGAGAAAAAGTAATAGGTGGAAGATCATTAAAGAGAGAATTAAGGAGAAATGTCCTGTCAGTAAGAATAATTAATGATTGCAATGGCTTTCCTCTGGAAGTTTGGAGGTGCTCCACCACTGGAGATTTTAAAGAAGCCATTTGCCTGTCATGGCATGGGGTCTCCTATTCGAGAGGGGTTGGACTAGAAGACCTCCAAGGTCCCTTCCAGCTCTATTATTCCAAGTTCTAAGACTGCAAAATCAAGTTCAGCTCGTTGGGCTGCAAATCCTAAAATGACCACAAGATGCCGGAACAGTTTTCTTTATATTTGTCTGTCATCTAGTAATTCTGAATTTTGCAGTTGCCATCTCCTGGTAGGAAAAATGAACATTATGGCAACATTGTGCAAGGCTTGGTTATAAACATTAAATGATACTATCAATGTTTTTGTTACATCACCAGAAGATGAGATTCGTTTTAAATAGCTCTGAATTCAAAGTGCAGATTAAAGAAGCAGTGGATGTAGATATCCCCATTGAAAAAACAGAATCAATTGAAGACTAAACTTTGACGACAAATTAATTTAACCCAATTTGAAATACATGAATTGGAATTTTTTCCCCTTCTGTTTCTTCTCTTGTTAGGGCAAGTGATCTATCTCTATCCTTTCCTATCTTTTTTTCCTCTTTACTTCTCTTTCTTTTTTCTTCTTTTTTGCTGTTTCTATCAGGAGCAAGGAAGGGAAGATATGAATGTTCATATCCTTTCTCTCATATTAATGCCTCTTTCGGGTGGGGGAAGTAGGTGGCTTAGGCAGGGAAGAAGGGCAAACAAGTACTGAAATCCAGAGGGTCGTTTTGGTGGCACCAAAGACATGCCAAAAAACTTGGCTCTTTGAGGACACTATACAGCTATATCCTAGATATGACGGCCTTAGAAAGGAGTCACTTACATTTAAATCAGTTGCAGAAACAAGCAGACCAAAACAATTCCTGAGCGATTGTGAAATGCATCTAGCAGGCTTAACTTTCTCTTAACTAACTCTTAATTTTCATGACATTTCCCTGCAGATGTCCCTCTTGAGATACCTTTTTTTTCTTCAGCCAACCGATTTTGTTAGATATCAAGAGCTGCCTGTTTACAACCAGGTCCTCTGTTTAAGCGGGAAAATACCCGGTCTCTGATTGGTTGAGCCATTTGACAGCTCCCTATATAAGGGCAAGCTGTCAGCCTGGCTAGCTGCTGGATTTGTACATAGTTGAAATAAAGAGCTGTTGTCTGAAGCCTGTTTCCAGTCTCTTCACTCACCCTATCTTACAGATTTTATTATCGTTAATGATGGGATTAATATCTGTGATTTGTCCTGGCTCTACTTATTTCTGGAGTGTGGTTTCTCGCACAACAGAGTGTGTCTCTGTGGCAGTGTTTCTCAACCTTGGCAACTTTAAGATGTTTGGACTTCAACTCCCAGAATTCCCTAGCCAGCATGCTCATCTAGGGAACGCTGGGAGTTGAATAGCAATAGCACTTAGACTTATATACCGCTTTATAGTGCTTTACAGCCCTCTCTAAGCGGTTCACAGAGTCAGCATATTGCCCCCAACAATCTGGGTCCTCATTTTACCCACCTCGGAAGGATGGAAGGCTGAGTCAACCTTGAGCCGGTGAGATTTGAACCGCTGAACTGCAGCTAACAGTCAGCTGAAGTAGCCTGCAGTACTGCACTCTAACCACTGCGTCACCCTGGCTCCAGTCCACGTATCTTGAAGGTGACCAAATTGAGAAACACTATTTTAGAGTCTTAGTATCCTTCCTTTTGGAAGCAATATTGTGCATCTTTTTTCTATAAGACCACCAAAACACAGCCATCACTAAAAAGTTAACAGTAAACTTTACTGATTTTCTTTACTACTGTAAGGAATATCCTATTATTTTCCATATCTTCCGTGCTCTGTGGGAATCTCCAGATTTAATTTCACCTAGAGTGGTCACTTGGAGATGGATGCAATGTATTTTTTTGTATCTAAATGTATTTAAACATTTGTTAATTGTCTATTGAATTGTAAAAGTAGTAGATGATGAATGATGAATTCTAGATCATTATTGAAATACTAGATGAAGGGTCAATAGGAGATTGATTTAAATCAGCTTTTGTTCTTGTTGAATTTTATTCACAATTTAAATTGTTCATTTAAACTCACCCGCTGTAAAGGTAATTATTATGATTGTGATGGATATTAAACTATTCTTTGGGAAATGTGGGGCATAGAAGTTTCTCTGAAGTGTTTACATATTGAAGTTCAGAAACGACTGACAACCTTTTCTGAGTAATAATCCATTATTGTTAATTTCTTTGATGGTGTGAAGCCTCACACAATGCTCTGGAATTGGTCTGTGTCAGGGATACCTTTGTGGGGTGTGTGTGTGTGTGTGTGTGTAAATCTGCAAGTTGGCATGTGCAGTGATGCACAGATCAGGTGTTTGAAAGAAAAGGGAATTCAGTTTGGCAGGCTGGTGAAAAGAGCTGTGATCCAGGAGAGGTTCCTGCCAGACTGTCCAAATTGCTTTGTCTGAGTTTTATTGAACTACGTTTTTAATCAATTAATCTTGTCAGTTGGTGTAGCTGCTCATTAAAAACTCCTGACTCCATGTATTCTTACTTCACAGGAAGGGGAGTCAGAGAATGGAGCCCTCAAAGAAGACGACGTTTAAAAGTGAGCAAAAATCAAGGTAAATAAATGAATAAAAGGTTAAACTTGATAATAGGCATCCTGGGAGTAGGGTATGTGTGTCAAAAAATACAAAAATGGTAGTCACAACCATGCAGTTGAAGGACTGCCTGTTTTTTATATGTGATGTTGTAAGGCAGGTTTTCATTTTTTTTGACACCTCTATGGGAAGAGGATTACTGATGATGGTATCATAGAGCACCTTTCCTAGACAGAACACCTTTCCGTTCTCTTTTTTTATTTGGCTCACTACTGTTGCCATTTCATAATATCAAATTGTTTGGCACAAGAGGATATTCCTTGCGCCTAAAAGCAGTAACTCTTTTAAAAAAAATCTTGCCTCTTAATGTGTCCTTTTTTCAGAGAAATCAAGAGAGTGCCCATTCTTTACCTCTTCTTTTTATCCTGTTGATTACACCTAAAATCTCTCTGCTTTGTTAAAATAAGGGCAACTTTGGAGCCCTTTAAAGTTACTGTAATCTTTGTTTTTCTCCTTTCAGCTCAAGGGTAAAATTAAAATGGGAAGCTCTACATAGTATTTGTTTCTCTAGCAAAGTTTTTCCTCATCCTAGTTGTTTTCCTTCCTTCCTTCCTTCCTTCCTTCCTTCCTTCCTTCCTTCCTTCCTTCCTTCCTTCCTTCCTTCCTTCCTTCCTTCCTTCCTCCCTCCCTCC
>QLTV01001315.1:553110-620918 GCA_003457575.1 Thermophis baileyi
GGGGGGGGGGGGGGCGGGGGGGGGGGGGGGGGGGGGGGGGGGGGGGGCGTCATCATAGGTCAAGATTTTGAATGAGTAGATCCGTCCACACTTATCTTCTGACATGTCAGGAAGAGCCAGAACTATTGCACAACAGTGACATACTGAAGGAATGGACACTGTGTGTGTGTGTACACAGAGAGAAAACACATTTTTTTAAAAAATGTAAGTAGTGAATGATTGTTTTGAAAGTCCAATTAACTCTTTTTTAGATTTTGCAATTCTCTGCCAGAGTTGCATAATGTTGACCTACTTACTGATTGTTCTATTTGGCTTTTGGGTCACTTTGCAACTGACGTCTTTCCCCCTTTTGTAAATCATGAGTGGTGCGAATTGCTTCATGCCTTGCTTTGTACAAAAAAGAAGAAGAAAATAATGCACTGGTTTCTAGGCTGAGGGTTGCTGTTAAGGGGAAAGGAGACATTTTCAAGACTTCGATGTTCCTTATCCCATTCTAATAGGGGGGGGGGAGAATCTGATTGCAGGAGCACTCAGTGGTTGGAAAGGACAGTCAGGAGATAGAATGAATTTTGAGCCCTGCACATCTAATTCACTAAATTTGGCTTGGCTTGGCTTGGCTTGACTGAGAGCACTCCTTTCTCCTATGGTTTAAATCATGTGGGCCGAGATGGACAAAACTGACTTTTATGTTGTTTTTAAACAGATCCTGCTGAAGATGGTGTCCTTCTGTGACTATATCAGACCAGTCCTCGAGAAACACCTCCTTACTTTGGCCATTTGCATCTGCTGGGAGTCAAATAATGGATAGGTGTAGACTTCTTACAAAGTCTGCTTGGGAGGGGAGATCCTTATAAATATCACATCCAATAATTCAAATTTCATAGCTGTTCTTGAGGAAGAGCAGATTTCTAAATATCTCAGGGATGAAGTCTTGGAAAAGAGGGAGCTATGGCCTATGAAATGGCATTTAGTTTTTAACTTTTGACTCCTCTCATCTTATTTCAATCCATGCACTGTAAGTTAAAACACAGGAAGCCTGTTCCTTCCCCGAAGGGCTACGTGACACCTGGTGAGAGGAAAAAGGCACACAATCTGAGTACATTCCATGCGTCTAGGCAAAAAACTCTTGAATTTTTCCTAGATAGTACTGGGAGTTCTCATGCAGGCAGTTGCAAAAGATCAGTGGCTAAATGCTAGTCGTGTTTCTGAATCTTAGTAACTTGAAGACGTGTAGACTTCAACTCCCAGAATTCTTCAGTTAGCATGGTGGGAGGAATTCTGGGAGTTAAAGTCCCCATACAGTATCTTAAAGTTGCCAAGGTTGAGAAATACTGTGCTAATGTAACAAAGTTTATACATTTTGTAAGTTCTTGAAGAAGAAAAAACAAAATGAGAAAATGTATGTGTGTTAATTTCTTTGTATTTGAATAAATAAATTCATATATAATTCAGAGATGTTCTGTTGTCATCTATTAGATCTGAAGAAACCAAAAATTAAAAGTTGATGAACTGATATAAAGCATAATGCATACTTTACCTATGCAATGATGTTTCTCAGTGTCATATAATAAAAATCTTAAGATAAAATTAAATTTATGTTAATATGAAATTAGATGGTAAATTTCACTCCAGCTTGCAATAAAGTTTAACTGTCCATATAGAAAAGACTCATAGCAGATACGAAACTTGATATCTGAAAGCTAGAATTGTTTTATTTAACTATCTTCAAATGCAAGTGTATACAGTGGACAAACTTCATTCTACATCAAGAACTATTAATTGAAATCTCCAATGAGTACGTCACACTGTCTATAGATGTTCATCTGAACTAGATTAGCATTCCCTTGAAATGCCCCCAAATTGGCAGTTTGTCCTATAGTGACCAGAATGACGTACATGCAGATATTTCTAATACCACCCCAAAGCCCTGATCAAATAAAAAGTGCACAACTAAAAGACAGAACTAATACACAAAAGCAACCAAAGCTTTATAGCCTTCTATACTGTCCTTCCCTATATAGTATATATAGTCTTAATCCTACTGCTTTAGTCCCTCTGATAGTTTTATATGTGTTGCTGTTGGGAATATGTACGTATGTAGGATCTTTCAAGTTAATGATAAAACTACAAGAAGAAAAGCAGAATAGAGTCTTGTTTTCTTCAATCCCCTCTTTTTTTTGTTTTTATTACAACATGTACTACACTATTCCTTTGTTTGAGTTTCTAGTTTGGGTCTCGGGTACTGCAGATATGAACAATCAACGTTCACCCAAAAAAAGTATACTTGAATGACATAATGCAGAAAGTTTATCAGTTCTACATTAAGTATTTCATGGTATTGTTTTAAACTGATTTAGTAACTACACATTTAACCAGTGCAACAGGGATCATATAACCTTATCTAGAGCTATAACTTAGTAGAACCAACAGGCATTAAAGCAGAGAGCTCTTCTTCCACTTCTGACTTTCATTCTCCTCAGAGTCTGGATATCGAGTAAGATCGAGGATCAGTATCTGACTAAACATAAAGTCATCTTGCTGAAAAGGGAAGAGAGATTAGGCAGATATTATCTTATTGTAATGATACAGGGATAGTTTTCAAAATCATTAAAATTTCATTTAATTTAAGGGTTTCTCTTTTTCATCTCTGAAATAAGTTGGGCAAAGGCATTACTTACTTTAGGGCAGACTCCAATTAAAACATCTGCTTTAGAATAGAATTCTTCCTTCAAAGAAATAATTATAATCTGAAACCTTTCTTCTGATTGCTGCCTAATAAAGCTTGATACCTTTTTGGAGAAAAAAAGAGATGGCCATGAAAATTGCTAGTTATATGAAATACAATATGATTCAGAAGGAAATTTATTTTATAAATTGGTAAATAAGCTGCTGGGGAAAAATCAAATTATCAAATATCATTACAGTATATTGGCTGAAAATGCACTATGTAAAAAATAGAGTACATATTTTAACTTTCTTTGCAATATTTATGGTTTAAATGTGTTAAATTTAAAAGATGATAAAAATAACTTATTTCTGAGTTATTAAAATTTATTTCTTTATAAGGTAACGGAGTACTGTACAACTCCCAAATAGGTAATTTACATTAAAAATATATTGCAAGATTACGCAGAATAACATTAACATTAAATTGGGAGCTCTATCCAAAATAAAGCAATTCCTCCTCAGAAGGAAGAGGAACGGTGGAAGGGGGGTTGAGAGTTGAGAAGGCATGCTTCCAGGTCCCTAAAGATGGGGGCCAATCACAGCCCACTGTGCTAGATGTTACTGGAGGAAGGCAGTCCTGAGAGGAATGGGACAATTCTTCACGGCCATCACGGCCAACTCACCGCAGACAATTCCACGCTGGATAACTCAATGCAGTAAATGTTATCTGGCACTGTTTCTTCGACATTATTTCTATTTTTGTCAATGTCTTGTAGAAAGTAAGGAAGATGACCTTGATGGAGATAGGCAGGCTAGAATGCAATTCTAATCCTACTTTAGGCATGAAAGCGAGCTGGGTAACTTTGGACCAATCCCTTTCTCTCTCTCATCCCAACCCATCTCACAGAGTTGTTTTGATGGGCAAATAGGAGGTGAGATCATAATATACCCCACCTTGAGTTATACAAATAAACGTTGGATACAGCTACAATAAATAGAGAAATAATGACTTACTTTTCCAATGTTTGTGTTATCTAGAGCTGCATCAACTTCATCTAAAACAAAAAATGGAGCAGGCCTAAAACTGAAAAAAACAACATAAACACAATTAAATGATTTATTAAAAATTAGTGAGAGGTCAGTTCCTGTGAATTGAAGGCTGAAGGCTGCCACCTTTATAATTCAAAAGCAAGAATTGAATTTAGCTTTGTAGGACAAAGCCTTGATTACAGTAAATGGAAAGCTGACTCACAAATACTTAAAAATACGTTGTTTAACAACAGATGTTGGAGGCTTATTTTTGCCTGAGTTTGGGGGAAAATGTTTTCAAGAGTTAGTCATTATCCTCTGAACTGGATTTGGAAATCAGTGATGTGTACACAGAATCAGTTTGAAGATTGAGTGCTCCTCCAATTATTGTAAAGTTTATCAGGTTTACAATTTGTGATATGGTTTGGGAAAGGCATGTGAAATCTCTTCACTGAAATTTAAAGAAGATAAGTTCCAGACCTTTTCTTATCTGTCTACTGTGATCTCTCTGAGAAATAAATTTTCTCTGGCTCAGGTCTTAGCTAAAAAAAAAATAATTCTCAGAATTTTTTATCTGGTCAGCATAGAAGACAGTAAACACTTTATGGTTCTCAGTGACTAATCATCACCATTTTGAAATGCCTGTTTTTCCCTTGGGTGAGGTTTTCATATTTTGTTTTTGGTTGGTCTGTGTTACTCTCTGTTGGGTCTTGTCTTAAATATTTATTTTAATTTCATTAACAAAAGTGTGGAGGAGGAATGTGGTGAACTTGTCCTCTATGAATTTTTTTTATTTTTGTTGCTTTAATTTTTTTTAGGTATTTTTGTTATATATTTTTAATTTTAGGTATATCCCAAAGGTGCTTTTTCAAAAGGCAACCGGCCTTTGTTTTTCCTTGAAAATGTTTTGCTTCTCATCCAAGAAGCTTCTTAGATGAGAACTGAACTGACGAAGGTCTTGGATGAGAAGTGAAACATCTTCAAGAAAAAAAGTCCAGCTGCCTTTTGAAAAAGCACCTTTGGGACAACCATGACCAGGAAGAATTAGAATCTCCATAGACAATTTTAGGTGTATTTACTTTCATCACTGGATGAATTAATTTTGTAGGAATTCTTTGGGACCATACAGTGTAATATTAATTCACATATCTATAATGGCATGCCTCAAAAGCCAGCTTATTTTCTATGGACATAGTCTATTACCTTTCACATTTTTATATGTCAAGATTAAGGATATTACAATTTTTATTTTTATTCTTTTAAAGACATTTGTTTGTTAGGATGTTAATGTTTCAATGCTAGAAACCCCCAAAATCATTTGCTTTGAGATGGGCAGCAAATAAATTCTATAAAAAAACCAAACAAATACTAAATTGAAATGTTAAAGATACATGAAATATCCTTAAATGTACAAAGATATTTAAAATAATAAATAGTTATAAAGCTGATTTTATATTTTATATTTATACAAGAGTCTTATTTCAGAAATGATGAAACATCATCTGAAATTAATCAGGTATTTCACTTATTACTGGTAATAATAGTATTAACACAGCTGGAGTTATGTTGTTAGTTGGAAAAGAGGGTAATATAGCAATAGCACTTAGACTTATATACCGCTTCACAATGCTTTACAGCCCTCTCTAAGCGGTTTAGAGTCAGCAGGATATGGCAGAATATTGATCAAGAATATATTCAACATCAAAAATATATTGATCCTTACAGACATATTATTATTAATCTGAGGATATTTAATTTTGACATTTCTTGCTAATTTTTATGGGCTTATTAAAAACAATCCTGATTTATTTCATAGATACTTTGCGAAATTGCATACATTAGTATGTGATCATTAATTCTAAGTGATGACATCAATATACTGATGTATCCAAATATCAATAGAAACATCTCTCCTAAAATATAATTACAATCAAATTCAGAAGCTAATCTAGGTTTATATACAAAAGTTTAATTTTACAGATGTATGGCATACATTTCATCTTCAGAATAGGACCTTGTTTTTTAATGAAAAGAAATCTGAATTATGGGGGGGGGGAGATTTTATTTTGTCTTAAATTTATGCAAGATTGCTCATTCTTGCCAGTGAAATAAAATATGCTCCCAAAGAATGCCTCATTCTGTTAGAAATCTTTGGAGTGTGCATCACTGCCTTGAGTTCGAAGCTCTGAGAAGGCATGATCGATCTGAGCAATTTAGTAGAAAAGATCCCTCTCACATTACCTTCCTTTTCCAGAAACAGTAGCAAGATCCAGCTTGCTTACCTGTGCATCGCAAACACAAGAGCCAGAGCTGCAACAGACTTTTCTCCACCTGACAGGTTGTCCATTGGCATAAATCGTTTCCCAGGAGCTACACAGTTATAGCCGATGCCTCCCAAGTAAGGTTCTTCGGGATTCTCTGGACTAAGGAAGGCCTACAAGACACATTTTCTCATTCAGTTCAGAAGTAGAGGACGTTAAGCTCAGTTTTAGAATGAGCTTCCCATTCTTTGCTAGGGGCAGCAGAGAGTGTTTCAAAAGGTAGTTGGGCTGCTACTTCAGTGTCATTGTTGCCTTGAGTTCCTCAGGGGGTATAGTGTTCTCTATGTAGACAATTCCACCAGGAGATATCTGAAGTTTGGTGTTCGGGGTTTGGTGGCACCAGAATTCTGAGAACACCTAATTTTATCTCTCTGTATGAATTCACAAAAGCTGTTTGGTGTCAGAATGGCAAGATATCTGAAGCTTAAATGAGATATGATGAAAAGGGATTCGACCTGCACTAGATAGATCTGCTTTCTTAAGGATCACAATACCTGCATGTACTTTTAAAAGTACGTTCTGGAATAATCATGTTACTGATTTATTAAGTTTGCCTCCTCCCAAATACACCATCCCATACTTTGCCATGGCTATATGCAACCCTTCAAAGTGCTCCTACCAAGAGAAAAACCTCTCTTTGGTAACAATTCTCTGTGATGCAATGCCTTCCATTCTTCAAGCTTACCTGTTTTTTTTTTGTGTTTTTTTTTTTTGAGGCCATGACACCTCTTCTTATTTATTTTTCCAGACATTAAAAGACCTCTTAGGAAAGTTTTACTGAATTTTGAGGTGTTCATGTTTTAAAGTTTTAAGACCTCTCGGTGTTTTATGTAACTGTTTAATCTGTATTTGTTGTTTCATTCTGTAACTACATTGTATTGTTTATACTTCACTTTAGCAACTTTCATGTATACTGCCCAGTATGGAAACGGCATACATAAATTAATAACAGGTTCTTAATAGTGATGTATGATGTATCTATTGTCAATTGTCTAGTTTTAATTAATCAATATTAATGAAATATTAACCTGAGCGCTGTTGTTTCTACAAAGTTTCTTGTAGATCTGATCAATAGCGACTGACACATGCTCAAAACACTGGCTGAATCTCTCGTATCTCATTTTTTTCACTTTTTCAAATTCTTGCCTACATAATCTGGCTTCCTTCCTATGGACTTCAAATGCTATGGAGGATTAAATGGAATAAAATGTAGCAGTTAAGCATTAGAATTGATATTAGTAAATATATTAACTCACCTTAAGTTATCAGCAAACACAAAAATAACTATTATTATAAATATGTGTAATAGGGTACTCTAAAATTTAGACATACATTCTATTTCAATTTATAGGCAATATTTTTTAATGGAGGAAAAGAATTAAAAAATAAGCCTCAAGTGGCAATATTTGGTTCCGATTTTTTTTGTCCTTCCTTCAAAATAACCATCTCTCTGAAAAGAATATATTATTTACTGTCTCTATTCTCTTTATTCAGCAGTATTACAATACAGCCGTGAACACAGTGGGAAATAACACAAAGTCATACACATTTGTGTCCTGCTGCACATGCTGGCACTACAGGTTTTTTGTGCTGCTACTCTTGATCTTTCTGAAGCATTTGAAGTCTTCCAATGTACAAGGGTTTAGGTGTAGAGTACAACATGTTCATCTATATTTATAAACATACATGTATACATACAAAGTTAAACTGAACTGGAGCCCAAATCTGATTCACTGGCAAAAGTTCAAATTAGAGGTAAAACAAAGTGAAGTGCTAGAAAAGAAAAGTGCCTCCATTCCATAAATAATTAATGAAAACGTGTTGAGCATTAATTACCATTGACAGATTCTTGGAATCTGCCTGTAACAATATGAAGCTTCTCCAGTGCTTTGAGATTTGGTGCTGTTGTTTTTAACAAAACGTTTTCTTTACATGCCACTTCTTGCTGAAGTTGTTCTAAGTGAGTCTCAATCTCTTTGTCAGATTGCAATTCCTAATTGTAAAATGAAACAATTAGTGATGACAACAACCAAGAAATATTTCTGAACCATTAAGGACTGATTAGAAGTCTCAAGAGGTAAAGAGTAAGTGGAGTAGATCTATGAGCAGCTATAGCATTAAATATGATAAAATAATATAGAATTTTAAAGATAGAAAAGAACACAAATTATAGCATGGCTGTTGAAATGCATCTTTTGACAGTCATACCCTGTATTATTTGTTTACCCATTATATTCTGGGGATTTCTGCAGGATATGGAAAAAAATGTCAAGATGCTAGCTACAGTGGTGCAATCAAAGCTCTGCCTGCTTTTTATGTGTGATAAAACCAGGCTGAGCTTCAAGTGTGTTCTTATGACGGCCATCTTGATTTTTTTTTTAGGACCACACCTTGTAAACACTTCTATTATATTCACTGTTCACTAGAGAAATAAAGCTTCTCGGTAATAATCTTATATAGGTGTGATTCTGAAACTACCCAATTCTAACTATGTAAAGTTCAACTTTTGGAATCTGAATCAAACCAGATGTGAAACTGTCTGGTTGTGAGTTAAAGCACTTGCTTTAAAAAAATACTGAAGTTGTGTAACCTACAAGAGCTGCGGTGGCGCAGTGGTTAGAGTGCAATACTGCAGGCTACTTCTGCTGATCACTGGCTGCCAGCAGTTTGGCAGATCGAATCTCACCAGGCTCAAGGTTGACTCAGCCTTCCGAGGTCGGTAAAAATGAGGACCCAGATTGTTGGGGGCAATATGTTGACTCTGTAAACCGCTTAGAGAGGGCTGTAAAGCACTGTGAAGCGGTATATAAGTCTAAGTGCTAATGCTACAAGAGCACTTAAACTTATTCACTAAAAGGCACTTTCAAGATTTCTTTATGAAGTCCTAAATAAAAATCACAGTATACTTGACTGAAATACCACTTCCCACATCTTGAATTGAAATGATTTTTTTTAGATATTATGTGCCACATAGGAAACCACAGCAGCATGTTGTGTGTTTTTGCCATTGTATTCAGTTGAACAGAAAATGTTTTTATACACTACAGGTAGTATTCAACCTATGTTTGCAATTGGGACAGGAATTTCAGTCATAAATATGACCGGACCCGATTTTGCAACAGATTTTGCAATTTGTTACAGTGATTATTAAGCAAATCATATAGTCGTAAGTCTGAATCACATTGTCATTAAGCAAATCACACAGTTGTAAGTTGCTTAGAGTAATAATCAATATTATATATGGAAAGAATATACATTATATTACCTTTAACTGTTCTCTAACACTGTTATAGTCTATCTGAAGTGCCTCCTCTCTTTCATAGATATCTGCAGAGACTTCTGTGCTTTGAGTATCAGGTTCCAGCTGTAACAAACAGTTAAGTCAATATTAAGAGTTAAAATAAAGTCAATATGTAAGAGTTAAAATAAAGAAAAGAGCAACACTATTTCACTTCTCTGAACCTAGCCAACATTTGAGGGATTAAAATGTCTTTATTATGTATTATGTATTTGTTTAAACTTGAACAGAAAAAAAATGATGCAGAATGAGCAATCTTTAATTCTCATCCCAAAGGTGCTTTTTCAAAAG
Source organism: Thermophis baileyi (assembly GCA_003457575.1). Classification (NCBI taxonomy): domain Eukaryota; kingdom Metazoa; phylum Chordata; class Lepidosauria; order Squamata; family Dipsadidae; genus Thermophis; species Thermophis baileyi. Next base: position 562,717 of record QLTV01001315.1, read on the forward strand.
GCAACTGGACTTTGTTTTTCCTTGAAGACGTTTTGCTTCTCAACCAAGAAGCTTCTTCAATTCTGGTATCTTTAATTCTCATATTTGCAATATCAATATTCACTTTCTAGCTCCTTTAAAAATCTAGTTTGATGCAGTTTTATTGGCTTACACAATTATGAACAGATTCTCAACATCTAAAATTTCCTTAATGATTCTGCCACAAAGGAGGCTACCATACCTCAATTTCACTAATGTCATCCAGAGATCCCAAAAGAAGGTTTATCCTTAGATCTTGCAGCTTGCAATCAAGAAGCCTGTTATGCCTTTCTAATTTCTTCTGTTCCAGAGAGGTCTCAATTGCTCCTGCTTCCTTTTGTAATGTTGCTAACTCTCTGCCAGCAAAAGAGAAAGGCAAATAAAATGTGACATTGGTATTTCTGAAACTTGAAAACAATTATGACAAAGTTTTCCATGAAACATTCAATTACCCTAATACACTAGAAAAGATAACAATCTCAGAATACTTTTCAGTTACGCTTTTAACCAGCATTGAACTTAAATGTAACATAGCATTCTAGATCTTCAGCACTTTCTGCCCAAATTCAGGACATTAATTGCTCATTGGACAATTCCAGAAGTGAGATAAATGAGATAAATAAACTAACTGTAGGAGAAGAGCAGGCAGAACTGGGAAGTGGAGTAAAATGCATCTTCAGTTTAGAGTCTTTACATTGCCACAAGAGATCCATGTCCAGCTCCCCTTGAATTCCACTGACTCTTATGTAACACCAATTTAGTTGACAAGACTTTTCTGTATGGGCTTCAATAAATTGGTTATGGTGCAACCTACACGAATGGTTCCAATTCTTTGCGCCTGACACCAGGATTTTTCAAACTGCAAAATACCCTGCCTGAGGTTCCGTAAGAGATAAGATTCATTTATATGCAGCCAGTTTTTTATTGGTACATCTTTACTTCTTGATCAGGGTTCCCAAGAGTTTTTTTTAAAACAAAACAAAACACAACACAACACAACACAACACAACACAACATAAAAAAGTTCTGCAGCCTGAAAAAGTTTGAAAACTTCAAAACATATTGTCTAGTTTTTAGGTTTTCAAACTTTTTCAGATATTTATCTATTTACATAGTCAGGATATTGTTCGTTTATATTTATTGAATGTTCACCTTACCTTTCTGCTTTTTTAACGTTCAAGCTTACAGTAAATATGCAGAATACAATAACATATTTTATGTATAGAATACAGTAATATATTTTTACTGAAGTGATTCCTATTTCTTAAAGACACAGATATATAGCTTTGTTCATCTGCTAAATATTGTAATCCAACAAAATTTTCATTATTTTATCTAAAGAGCTTTATAGGCAATATCTTAAGTGTCCAGGCATCCAACACAGACATAGCTAATTAAAAAAATTGGGAAATGTTCCCTTTAAGTATTATAATGGCATGTTGCATAACAGTGTGCATAGACATGAATATATATGCCTTGAATTTTCTCTTAAGATTCTCTTAAGATTTAGAAAATAGCAACAAAGAAAATAGAACAAAGAAAATAGCAATACTTAGAACAAGACTGATCTGATACAAAAGATACACGAATACAAAATGGCTTTTAAATATTTAACTCTTAAGATCCTTGGTCTGGAGGAGATTATTCCAGGATTCTATTAATTCAGGTGTGCTTTGAAGAATTACTGCTAAGACATGGGAGTCCTGGGAATTTACTTTGCTGTGCAAAACAAAGTTTATGGATGTGTATAGTACAGATAGCTGAGAGATTCAAGAAGATTCGTCTGAGAGGCCTCAAAACAGAGGCTTGGCAGCCTATAGAAAAAGGTATGCGGTGCAAGGTAAAGTCTATGCTATACCAGATAATTAAAGGATAAAGTTCCACTATGAACATTAAGCATTAGTTAGGGAGAAGAAGGGAAAGAATTTCATCTTGATGAGAATGAGGTGAACAATGTCAAGATACAGAGCTAGTATGTCTGCTGAAAGTGAACTGTCAGAATTCACTGCCTGTCATGCAATCATTAATATTGTTAAAAAGGCATCCTTATTTATAAATAAATATTAAATAAAAATAAAATAAAAATAAAATAAATATTTAAAATATTTATTTTGTAAATAAAAATATTGCAGATTGTAAATGGTTCAAATGATTTGGGAGCAAGCTGATTTCACACTGGAGCAGATAAGGTGGAGTTACCAGAGATCTGAGTTTTCTTATCCCTCCAAATATCTTAAATCACTAAAATTTCCATCACTGAAAAAATAAAGTTGAATTAGTCTCCAGGTAAATTTTAAAGCATTTTCCAAGGCATTAAACTTCCACCTTAAGAGAAAATGCAAAATATGAAGTCAAGAACTGGGTACTAGTCTCCATCCTTTGAAAGAGGATCTATTATTATAGGTGAATTAAAGTTCAAGATAACGTGAGAGGTTTGTAACTCAGGCCTGACAAGACCATTTCAGGTGAAATTAATTATCTTTCCAACAGAAATCAGTTACCTATTTAAAGTTAATAACGCCTTCCTTGATTCTTCAACTTCACTCTGTGCTTTTGCAACATCGCTTTTACTAATATTCTGCCTTTCCCTAAGCTGCTGTAATTCTTCCATAACTTCATTTACCATTTGTAAAAAGTTTTCTTCATCCTATATAGGAAAAACATTTGTCATTTTTTTTTAAATAGAAATGCTCAGTTGTTAAACAGGTTCTTCACCAGACTATCTAATGAAGGATGCCAAATACAGATTAATGGTAATATCAAAATTTGTGACTTTGTCATGATTATTTTCTCAAACATGCATTCAGTTTCAGTAAAAAATGTCCGTATTTCATTGTTAATTATCAATACATAATCTACATCTACAAGTAATTTATTCATAAGTCACACTTATACGTTAGTACTAATCTAAAGACGGGACAGAGGCATCTCAAAGTCTTCCAGATACTGTTAAATGCCAACCACCATCATTCTTGCTATTCAGACTTGCTGGATGCGGCTAACATAATCTGCAAAATTTATATACTCTCCTCTTCTTTTTATAGGGAATGCAAAATAAACAGTATAGATAAACAGATTTCATGTAATTTTGTATAAATAAATCAGAAAAAACATATATAAATTTCTGATTAAGATAAATTAAGGAGAAAGGAGGTTTACATTTTTACAATTCCCTGATTCTATATTAGAATCTAGTTTATTAATTTACAGTATAATAAAGTCCTACTGGTGTTTCTATAATCATTAATAATTTACAGTAAGAAGTGCTGTTACATTTTTAACTGACTTGCACATATTTCAAATTATTATAAAACAACAAGTTACCTTTTTCAGGTGAATTATTTCAGCTTCTTCTTTGTGAATCTCTGCCTTTAGCACACTATTTTTCTTTACCATCTTTTCTACCAGACTGTTAATAAACTCAAGTTGTGTATTTAGTCTTGTCTTCTGGTTTTCAAATTCAGATCTAGCCAAACAGTTTTGCAAAATAGAAGATAATGTAAACTCAATTTATTTTGTCAACTAGTAAGGATAGGGATTCTTGTTTTTCACGCAAGAAATATGTAACAGGGTTATCAGAAAATTCATGAATACTCTTTCCTAAAATTTATAAAATATTTAAATGCTGCAGACTGTGGTATGCTGAATTTACATAGATAATAAATGAACTTATGTCAAACTTTTCCAGATAGTTCAGCAATGGTTCTATCCAAACCTAAAAAATATTAACTGTTTTTACTTCTTTCCCAAAGTTCTATTTTTCTACTCACACAAACATTTTATCTTTGCAGGAACTTCCTCTTCCTATCCAAATATGAAACATATTAAAGATTGCAATTAACAAAGAAATTATTAAATGAGTATTGTTTTTCAATTCTGAATATTTACCTCTTGTTGTCAACTTCTTCTTGCTTTTGTATGTGTTCTTTTTCATATACACGAATATTCTCTACACCAATTTCTTCACAGAATTCATGAAAAACATTGTCTTCCACCTATTATAATACCATCCACCATCCAAAGTACAGGAATTAAATATATTTTCTAAAAACAAGAATGCTTCATTTCTCTTATAAAGTAATATGGAATAAGACACAGGAATTTTAAAATCTGTCCTTTGTTATGTTAATTTTACCAGCATAAGAAAATTGTTCTAGGTAAAAACTATTAAAGGAATAGGGGAATTATTTTGCTATTACATGTTTTCTTCTTTAAGCTGACAAAATCACTGTGGTCTTTCACTATCTCAAATGCAAGAATTGTGGTTTGGTTTCTGTGGCATTTCCTCTTCCTCACATTTCCAATATTATACAAACATTAATTTCAATTTACTAAGCTGTTATAATACCACTTCCTCTTGCTGAAATGATTGGGAAAATGTTATGAAACTTAATAAGATTCATTCTGTTTCTAACAAATTCTCAAAGCAAGATAGAAAGAATATTTTAAAAGTTTGTCTGCATTTTAAACTCCACTTTGTGGTTTTATATCCTTTCAGACGCATTCTACAGTTACTACTTTCAATGTTTCCATTCAGAGAGTAAAAACATTCTATTCCATATCAGTTTTATACTGACAGAAAACATTTGTTTTTAATATTCTTTTGAAGACAAAAATAAGTCATTGGACTACTGCATGGATTCCACCTCTTATTTACTTTATAATATTTGAATATTTCACCTAGGAATCCAACAATTATTAGTGTCAGGGTTCCAAATAGCATCCAAAATTAAATCAGAGTCCGAGGCAAAGTATTCCTCAAAGTTCCAATTTATTAACAGAGCCATGTTGGCACATCTGGGAGAAACCCGAATCTGAAGCTCCAGGGTTTCTCCACCCAGTTGAAAGTTCAAGCCCTTGTCCCCACACCCCCAAGTCCATCATGTTGACCAATCTTCAACTGCCAACTTGGCAGCATCCACCCATCTCCTTCCATGCAGGTGCAGGAGTGCGAAGACAAAGGACGACCTTGACTATCTAGAAAGAATTTGTTATGGCTACATACAGACAGCCCTCATGCAATTCCCCCTCCCAAATTCCCACAGCAAAGAATACATATTAAAATGTATAAAGTGTAGCAGGCCAAAGACCCCAACTAAAATGGCTTCGGCCTGACAATTAGTTTCTAATTTCAAAAACATGACCAAAGTTAAATTTGATACAATATAAAATTTCATTCAAGGCTTTGCAAGAGAATGCACAGGATCGCATTTAAGGTCACATTCCGTAAAAATGGCTTCTTAGAGTTAAGAATATTCTTTATTTGAAAATATAACCTATTAGCTAGAATAGAAAGACCCCAAGCCAATGCTATAAGCTAGCCAGCTACAATTCCAGGTGCTGCTATAATGGAAAACCTATATACCTCATTCATTATTTTTTTTAGCTCATTCATTTTTTCAGTTCTTTGTAAGACTCCTTCATTCAGCATGGTGTATTGGGACTGTATATTAATCATTTCACTTTCCAGCATAGATTTTTCCTAAAGAAAAATAAACATGAAGAAAATTTAGGTTTATTTAATGGCCGACTATTCAAACTGCTTTGATTGATTAATAAGGCCATGATTTAATAAACTTGGTTTAGTGGACTTTGAACTTAACAAACAAAAGCTGCTGAACAGGAATATAATATACTGGCAGATCAATGAGTACAGCTGTGGAATGGCTGGGATAGCAGGCACACAGATGATCTTAGATAGGTCTTGCTAGGAACTGTTATGAGGAAGAGGGGGACGCATATCCGCTTTACTCTATTTCTCAACCATGCCCTAGTCAGAGTTCTTGTTAGGGTTGGGGTAAACCTCTAATTTTGGACATTCTACTTTAATGGACACTCTTGCTCCCAGTAGTTCTGTTGAATTAAAAGAGCTTACTATAGTGGTCAAATTTCATTTACCTAGCTAAGTAGCAACAGCCAGTCAACAACTGACTTCAAAGAGCTAAGCAGGGTCAGACCTGTTTAGTACTTTAATACATCCTGCAAACCCAAGGATTTTTCAATTGAAAAGTTGAAAAAGCATTCAGGAAGAGGAAATGCCAAGCATGGTGGAGTTTGTGTAATTACCAGAAGTCAAATTCAGTTCAAAGTAAACTTAACTTTTACTGTAACACTTTATAAGATTATCCCAATATGGTTTTTTTTTTTAGTTCACAGCACCAGCATTAAAGAAATGTATTATAACTAAAATATTACACAACTTAAAACAGAAATCTGTAACTTAACTAAATAACATAATGCATAGAATATACTACATTGATTTTCAAAAAGAAAAAGTAACAAACTTTTTCATTATAACAGAGATTAAAAATACATTATTTAGGCAAAAGTTAGACAAATGAGAAAATTTAAAAGCCTGATTCTACCTTGTAGAAATTAGCCAGACGTTTTTTCTTAAGAATCTCTAGTTCATTTTGTGAATATTTGTATCGTGTTTGAATTCCTTGGCACTGAGCTTGTAAATGCTTTAAATCAGCCTCCTTGTGTTTAATTTTCAGTAAGATCTATGGAAAGATATTGTACAGTGTAATAAAGGGATAGAAGACATCCTACAAAACCCAGATATGAAAGAGTTCATCCATTAAACCTAAAACTATCAATCTAGATAGTGGGAAGAGAGCAGTAAAACCCAAACCCAGCTCAAACTGAAATGTTTCCCTCTCCGCCTTTGTTCTTAAGTCTTCCATTTGGGGAGGGAGTGGCCTATCTTGCCAGATAAGAAATATGCCTCAACCTGGAGAAGGGTTGAAAATCAGAAGAAATACTATCTAGGGAAGAGGAGCTCAGTGCAAATTAGGATCCTTTCTGAAATTACATTCTGGATTGAATTAAGCTGTTTATTTCTATCCTTAGTCCTGTTTTGTTCTACTTGTACTGGTGTATTCCAGCCTGGAAGATTAGCTGAGTTAAGGACTCTGTCATACATGGCATTTTCCTTTTATCTTCTACCACTGCCTTCGATTCTCAATTAGTTCTTCATCCTTAACCTACTTAATAAATAACATGTTTATTAAGTATATACTGTTTAAATATCACAAAATTTACAAATAATTATGTGAAACCAACAATTTTTGATACTTTTATGGCTTAATTAGAATATAGTGCCACATATAAAAGTTTATAATTTTACCTTTAGTTCATCCATTAGTTTCTCCCTTCGTTCCTTAAGTTCATTTATTTCCTTTTCTTCCCAGTATTTAGCCTTCAGTTTCAAATAACTTGAGCCCCCAGAAATTATTCCAGATTTCAAAAACAAAGTTCCATCAAGAGCCACTGTCTGAAAATTGAGAAGAAGCAGAAACAGAAAATTAGAAAGATAACTAGTTATTTTCATCATTCTTATTACTACCACCCTTTTGTTCTGTCTTTTTTATATATAACTTAAGGCAGTGAACTCACTTAATATTCCTGCCTCTTTTCTCCACAACAACCGCTCTATGAGATGGGTTGGACTGACAGAGTGACTAGTCTATAGTCACCAGCCAGCTGTCATACCTAAGGGAGGCCTAGAATTCACCATCTCCTGGTTTTTAGGCCAGCACCTTAACCACTATACTAAATTGATTCCTGCACACAAGTTGATACATTGTTGATACTTTTGACAAAATATTCGTTTTTTATTTTTGCATTCTGCTTTATAGGAGTAGAGTCAACAACAATATTTAGAATAAATGCTTCTTGACTATCCTACATTTGGCTTTAGGGTTCATGTTATCACAACAGAAGCAGAGTACAAATAGACTTTGCTTAATGACTGTGCTGTTTAGCAACCATTTGAAGTTAAGACGATGATGAACAAATAATTACTGTATTTTTCAGAGTATAAGACGCTCCAGAGTATAAGACGCACATTAGTTTTTGGGGAGGAAAACAAGAAAAAAAAATTCTGCCTCTGCCTACCAGCATCCATCAGTATTCATCTGGCTACCGTCCTTGCAGCAAATAGCAAACAGCCTGGTCAGCTTCAGCACATTATCGCAGCCTGATTCAGCACGAGCAGCTGATTGGCAGTTGGATCGGCCTCCCGGAATACCCCCAATCAGCTGTTCCAGGCTGCGGGAATCACCACAGCCCATCACCGCCGCCAATCCCCACCGCCTGGAACCGGCCGAAAACGCAACGCGCGGAGGTCAAAAACGGGGTGTGCAGAGGCCGAAAACTCAATGCGCGGAGGTCAAAAACGGGGTGTGCAGAGGCCGAAAACTCAATGCGCGGAGGCAGAAAACGTGACGCGCGGTTGCGGCAATCGGCAGTGATGTGCTGTGGTGATCCCCGCAGCCTGGAACGGGTCTAAAACGGAGCGTGCGGAGGCCGAAAACCCAAAGCACAGAGGCCAAAAACAGCTGAAGGGTGGGGGCCGGCTGGCGGGCAGGGCTTCGGCAACATTCGCTGTATAAGACACACAGACATTTCCACCCACTTTTTGGGGGGGGGAAGTGTGTCTTATACTCCAAAAAATACGGTATGACCAGTGCTCACACTTATAACCATAGCAGTGTCCCTGTAGTCACATAACCAACATTAAGACACTTTGCAACCAGCAGGCATTTACGACTGTTGCAGATCAGCAATCACATAATCACCATTTGTACACTTTAAAACCAGAAATTAACACCAAGATTAGTCCTAGATTAACAATAAAGCAGCAAACACTACCCCAATCAAGGAAATACCAACTTAGACAAACAAGCTAACAGTAAACAACAGCTTAATCAAGGAACCAACAACAACACTCTTAATCAGCTTAATCAAGGAACCAACAACAACACTCCTACTACTGACAGGACAAGTCACTAGTATATAAAAAGAGAGCAAATCCTACTCCCTTCTAGCACTGATGAAATTTCTAATTGAGTAATTAAACGTCTGCAAGAAAACAGCCAAGCTCAGAGAACACCAAGTATCTCACAATTCAACCCTGAGTTACAAATATTCTCTTCTATCAATGCTTTACAACCAATTTTCAACAATGAGAGTCAATGGAGAAGCTAGCAGCAGCAAGTCATGTGACGTCTCAATTAACTACCCAGTGACTAACTTAACTGAATGGGAAGTGACATCACAACTCCACCAGTCATGTGATGCTTCACTTAGTGACCATGTCACTTAGCTACAGAATTGCCAGTCCCAATTGCGTTTGCTAAGCAAGGGCTATGTGTATTTCAAATACTACCTACATGCTTTTAAAGAGTCACAACATATTTTAAGGACTACCAAACTTTTCAGTCCATTACGAATTGAATCCATGCTAATTAAAACTGAATATTTCAAAGTAAAAAAATTAAAAGCATCCACTTTCCTTGGCAAGTAAATAGAAGAGACCTTTTGGAACAAGAGCATTTAAAAAATCAGTACTTTGCCATTTCTAAAAGCCAAGAAGCAGGGGAGAGATTTAAACCTGTAACAGCACTTCAGCTGTACAAAGATACAGCCTGATAATCTACGTTCCAGCTGTATCTTCAAATGATATAGTTCCATCAGAGCCAAAGCTTATTTGACTAACATGCAAAACCATTATTAAAGGCCATTTAAAAACTATATTTTAAAACTCAGCTGCCTAGTACTTACTTTCAGTCGATATTGGCCATCAAATGCTAGCTGTTTTGCTTCCTTTACTGTTTCACATACAAGACCATTTCCACAGACAAACTGAATAACTTTCTTCAACGGAGGAAAAGATGTTTGTATGACATCTATCAGCAGTTTTGCTCCTCTTATTTCTCTTAACTGTTCATTGATTGGTTCAACCTACATATAAAAAGGTGTGGGTAAATCTCATACCAGATAGAAAATGACTTGAGTTCCTTGTATTACAAAAGCAGGGGGGGAAATGTCAGAATAATAAAAATGAATAAAATTTAAAATATCATGATCTTTCCATGAAAGATTCTGAGTGAGTGGAATTAAATAGATGCTACTATGTTTTCTTTAAACAGCTTACTTCAAGGTAATCCAGAGGAAGGAATGTTTCTGGCTCAGCTCTTTCTTCCTTGAGGAAACGAATGCAATTTCTAGCTGCCTTTTCTGAGGCCACAACAATTGCAGTCATGTATTTGCCAAGGACTTTGGTGACAGCTAGCTGGTATTTTTTGTGGATGGGGTGACACAAGTCTACGAGTCTTCCAAACTAAAAAAAAAAATAGTGTACTAATTTGCATCTTCGACTTACAACAGTTCATTTAGTGACCATTCAGTTACATCATCATTGAAAAAACTGACTTATGACCATTTTTCACAATTACGACAATTACAGCATTCCGTCATGTGATCAATATTCAGATGCTTGGCAACTGGTTCATATTTATGATGGTTGCAGTGTCCTGGGATCATGTGATAATCTTTTGCGACCTTCTGACAAGCAAAGTCAACGGGTAAACCAGACTCACTTAACAACCGTTACTAACTTAAAAACTGCAATGATTCAACAACTGTGGCAAGAAAGGTCGTAAAATGGGGCAAAACTCACTTAACAAATGTCTCAGCAACATAAATTTGGGGCTCAACTGTGGTCGTAAGTTGAGGACTACTTGTATTCATACTTTTTTGCATAAAATTACTTCAACTGATGGAGACACCAGTTGTCAAGAACTTCCCAACCAGTTGTCAAGAACTTCCCATAAACGTGTATGGAAATATAGCAAATAAATAATGTTGCTCTTTTGTTAGTCCCAAAAGCAATGGGAAGCTGTTCCCAGTAAAGCCTTTGATTTCAACTCATCTGTCAATTTTAGGCCTTCCTGGCCCAAAGTCCTTCCTCATCTCCTTGTGAGATGACTGCAGTTTGCTCTATGTGGGCTGCTCTTCCAGATGGCCCAGAATCTGTTCCAACTGGATTCAGTGAATCAACACTTAATGAACACAACACAATATATCCTAACCATAGCACGTGCCATGAGTTTCAGATACTCAAAGCCCCCTCAATTTGGAATAGTCTGCTGCCCCAGGTCAGGGTGGTCCCACCTTTAGGAAGGTAACTTATTTAGAATGGATAAAGCTAATTAGGCAACAGCAAATAGATAGTATTTTAATAGTATTTAATTGACAACAGATATTACTATTTATGTTTTCATAATTGTGAATTGTTAGCATCTGGTGAGTAGGTAGCATATATATGTTAGTACATAAAAAAAAATTAAAAATTGATGTCAATTGCTTTAAGGTTTGCTTCTGTTTAAACTAGGGCCTCCGAAACTCTTCCGCTCATCGACCCCTTCATGAAGCTTCAGATTGTTTAATCTATCCTCAAACATTTATTATATGAAAATAATTTAATAAATACTTCTTTAACTAATAGTTCTATGAATAATACTATAACAAACAACTGCAGCCACCATTTAAAAACCATTGGCATTAACAAAATCACTATCAGTCAAGCACAAAAGGCAGCTTTTTTTGGAATAGCTTACATCCTGTGATGATACCTTTAACAGCTGCCCATCAAGTCCTTCCCAGATCTTTGGGAAGGACTTGATGGATAAAAATGCCAAATTCAGTCTGAACATCTGGCTGATTGTGCAATGAAACATCATCATCAAAGCTTTGGATAGTCCCATCAACCTTTGAGAATCAGTACTGACCACTTTGGGAAACCTGGTTTAAACTCTTATTGAAAAATATTACTAATCTGTCTTGACAGTTCTTGCTGCATTTATCCGCATGGCATTGAGCTTGTTTTTACTAGTGTTCAGTATTACCAAATAACCAAGTAGAATGTACTATTAAAGGAGCTATCTATTTGTAAATGAAGTGAAATTAAAAGAATTAGTCTATTTAATTACCACAAAATCAGGATATAATCTTTTGAGGCTCTCCAAATTTTCTGCCCTCTTCTGCTGGCGTTTCCCTTCATGGACATCAATTCTAGCATTCTGCAAATCACTAACAACTTTACTCAGTTCTTCATTTATTTTGGCTATTCTGATCTTTGAAGTTTGAATCTCATTTGTCAGTGTTTCTTCTTCTTGCTTTTTTTCTTCTAAAGATTCCCTTCAATTCAAGCCAAAAAGTGAAAAAAATAAAATAAATTGGACAAATAATTTAATGTTAAATAAAGTTAGCATAAATTCTGATGGCCAATGCCTATAAGTCAAGTGCTCTTAGTTTGCAAGTCCCAAATTGAGATGCATATCTTGAGTTTTGAGAAATTAGTGCATACCTAGATAAATAACCCGAAGGAAGTAGATCATATATTATATAACATTATTACACTCAGCTCAGAACTTCTGACGATATAACAGACATACAGATCTTAGTGTATGCTAGACTGTTCTTGAATAATCTATTTGGACAAATATGTAAGTAATATAGAAAACCAAATGAACTTTAGCAAGTTTTGCATCTTAAAAGCTTGTTTTAGTGCAGGAAATTATTAATTTTAATAGATGCTATAAATACATACGAGCATGTCCTACTGTATTCCACAAGCTTCTCCATTCTTCTTTCATTATCTTCTATCTGTTCTAAGACATGCTTTATATTTTCCTAAAAGTAAATAGTAAGATACATTAAAAATTGGTTTTACATATAAAATATTTAAATAATTTTACTGAATTTTAAAATTATCATTATCATTGTGTTTAACTTCTCATAAAATGTTTTTCAATTTACTACAACAAAAACATTTTTTTCAGTACCATTCTTCTTTTATTGATGTGTGTTATAGGTTATAATGAAAGTTTTTCTCTTGATTTTATCCTTTAAAATAAGGAAGTTTATTACATACAATGTAGCTAGATTTTGCCTAGCAACAACTGAAATTCTCAAAAAGAAAATTAAGGGTACTGGCATGGGTAAACTCACTGAGATTTTCTTTTAAAAACTTCCAATCTAATGTTTTTTTACATCTTTTTTCTGGCCTTCAGAGGCCACACTTTAGTCTATAGTTTTACCGTTTCCCCCCCGAAAATAAGATCCTGTCTTATATTTTTTTGAACCCTGAAATAAGTGCTTGGCCTTATTGCCATGCACTCAAAAGCCCGATTGGGCTTATTATCAGGAGATGTCTTATTTTGGGGGAAACAGGGTAGTATTAATATTTAAAAAATTTAAGGAGATATTTTAGTGTTTGAATTTTACAGTATTGTGCTAGCAGTACTAATTTTTAGTTATCTCCTGTCAGTTGTAACTTTTAATGGAATTATTGAGATGGATGTAATTTTTCCTGTTTGTATTTTAGTGGTCCATTACTAAAATGAATTTTTCTGGTAGTTGTTCTCAGTACCTTGTTTTTTTCCACAATGTACCAAGAACAATAATATATCACAATACATTAATCACAGAAAGGATTGTGCATAGGGCAGAAATGCTGGGAATGTCTCCTTGTACTTCCTGTAATTTTTCCCAAATGCATTACTAAAGAAGTCTCTCCTATTCAAACAGAACAGCACTTTTTATGCACACTGAGAACTCTTATCACCAACTTTGCAGAGTTTGCACAATCCTTTTGAACTTTAAGCCTTTCCTCTCAGGAGTTAGCAATCCTTCTGGCAAATCCAGTATCCTCTCCCGAATGTGACTATGGTGCTCCTCGTCAGACACTGGATCATATAATGTCTAGCTGCCATTTGAGCGCTTATACAGGAAGAAAAGCAGACTTCCTCCAACTAACAAATAGTGTGCTTAATTGTTTATAAATGGCCAAGATATTAATATATAGAACACATTCTATTCTTAGGAATCAACGTATTTTAAAATGCAACCTATAACTAATGTAGAATTTCTTGAATTCTTCAAACTTTACAAAATTGACTTCATATTTCTATCATGTGTACCATAGTATTATGTGCTCCTTCTATATAATTTTATTACTGTTATCCATCTGCTCTATGCCATACGCTAAATAAATAAATAATAAACAATCCATCCAGCTTTGTGTGTGCAAATTTCAAAGCCATTTATATATCTGAAAGACACTGGGCCCAAGACAGAACCTTAGGATACTCCACTGAATACCTGTACCTTTGAGACATAGATCCAATAAGGATTACATGTTGGATACTACTGTTCAATCAATTCCAAATCCATCTGTTAGTGGGACCATCCACCATCCAGCTCACACTTTTTCTCTTTATCAAGAAAGAAGCTATGGTCGTCTTTATTAAACATTTTACTGAAACCTACTAACTATACCTATCCTTTGATCTACTAATCTAGTTGTCAAAAAAGCAATACAATTTGTCTGCTATAACCTATTTAAACGAACTGATTCTTGCAAAACTATTGCTTGATTATCTTTGCTAGGATTTTTCCAAACATTGATGTCAAAACTAAACTTTCAGCACAGGCCCTAATAAAAAGGAGCTCATTATTTTTAGAACATTGTTTTTGGCTCCCAAATCATGATTAATATATATATATATACCTCAGTTTCTTTTTGTCTCCGCCGATCAAATGACATCTTTTCTATATCTGCCTTCTGCTCCCATAGCAGTTTTTCCCATTGCTGAGTTAACGTGGCTACTTTTTTATGAACTAATTCTTTCAATTCCTGATACTGATTTACCTGCACACAAACAGAAAAACCTTCATCATGTGTATGGGATTGTATCCCTAAATAATTCGTATAAATCATAATCCAACGGTCATAAGTGTGAAAATTGGTCAAAAGTCACTTTCTTCAGTGCCATTGTAATGTCAAACAGTCACTAAATGAAGTTATAAATCAAGAACTACCTGCTACAAACAGGGAGACTATGTTCTAGTCCTGCCTTAAGACACAAAACCAGTAGGCCAGTCTATTTTTCTCAGCCCTGGGAAGAAGGCAATGACAAACCACTTCTGAACTCTTTCCAAGAAACTACAGGGTCAGGTCCAGGCAGTTGTCAGGAGTCAACAGTGACTCAAACACACATAATTTATTATCCAAGGCAAATGTATTGTTCTTCAGAGAATTGCATAGATAGCCCAGCATGTTCATTTCTAAGATCTAAGTAACATTAGATCTTCACATTTGCCATTAGCACACTGAAATCACCCATTAGGGTTATTTTAAATGAATTATAGCAAGCTTTAACTTTTCATAGAATTTCTCTATTATATCCTCATCTTTATCTGCTGTAGAGGTATATATCTTGTCCATGATAGTATTGGCAGATGTGATGCTAATTGTTACCCAATCCAATTTGGATATGAAATTTAAGTCTTTATCTTTGAGTTATGTTATTTAGCATTATGGCTACTCCATTATAATTTCCCCCAAAATATTCTAGTTTTTTCCCCAGCTTGTTTAAATCTTATTACTTGCAAAATAAGATATTCTTCCAGATATCATCAGCAGGGTCTAGTGAATTAGAAGTCAAGTCATTCAAGTTTTAAGGGTGGGTGTTCATCTGAATAAACTTTTTAGGAAGAAAATGTACTAATTATTAATCGATTATACATCAAAATTTAAAAAAGGGGGGGGGGAGAAGGCACATGAGGATTTAAGATTCAAGACTGAATTATATATTTATGTGTAGATATATTGTAGATCTCTCTCTCTCTCTCTCACACACACACACCTTATTGCATTTATATATTAAATTTATATCTTGCCATCATTCTGGAGTCCAAGGCAGCATACTTTCTATTTTTCCCCACTACAACAACCCTACTGAAAGTGATTGGCCCAGAGTTACCAAGTTTCCATAATGGACGGTGGACTAGAACTTAAGTTTTCCCCACTCCTAGCCCAACACATTAATCATTATCACTACATCTCTCTCTCCTTTTGTGCAAATCGGCATTGTAGATATGCACTGCAGTGAAAATTACTATTAACATAGTATAGCAATGATGACCATAAAGAACCATTAACTTCTGATTTAAGTATGTAACTACAACTATCCAAATTAAAGCCCTAATCTATTCTTTTGAATATTACATATAGAATTTTTATTTGCCTTGAAATTTACCTGACTTTCTTCCAGGAAAACTTCTCTTTCTCTATATTGTGCCTCTTCTTCAACTCTTTTTTCAAATCCTCTCCAAGCTTTATCAATCTCAATCAACTCTAGCTCCAATTCCCTTTTGCCTTCTTCTTGCTTAGCTTGCTCTTTCATATGATCTCTTAACTTATTTTTAGCCATATCTACTTTTTTAATTTGGTGAGAAGTTTTTTCTTTTGCTTTAATATACTGAGGCCTCTTTTGGTTCAATATAATTTCTAGAGCCCTAGAAAGGAATACAATTTTCAAAAAAGGTTGAAGAAAGAGAAAGTCCAAAAATTTCTAATATAAATGGATAAGAGGCACACCTTATTTGTTAGATACACTTACCTAATTTCTTTTTCAATGTGCTGACTGGTTCTAGTTAACATCCCAAAAGCAGATTTCTTGGCTTTCATGGTTTCTTCCGCATGAGAAACAGCCATTTTCTTAGTACCAATAATTTTAGTTTTTTCAGTCACTTTATTATTGAGAAATTTGATTTTTTGCTCATTGTGATACAATCGGAAAAGTTGCAACTGCTTTTTATGTTCTGTCAGTTCTTCAAACAACTCCTGATAATGCTCTGCCTATAATCAACAAAATGATTAGCTATGAACTCTTACACAGTGGTAAATCTTGACTGTGAGTTAAGCACATGCCTTTCAATTATAAAAAGAGTTTATATTCATATTTTGCTAACATTTGTAATAGCATTAGTAGTTTACTGTACATCCATTAAGAAACCCATATAAATAATTGAAGATAAGAATATTCTCTCTGGATAGCTACTTTATGTAGCTGCATTGTACTACTTATTTTGCTCCTAAAGTCAACAGATTAATAGCATATTAGAGTGAGAGCCTCAGATCCATCTAAGCCTCACCACCATCATTTTCCTTTCTCATAATAAAGAAATTTTAATCATGATTATTGTTATACATATATTATAGGAAAGGATTGTATTCATATTAATTATTGGTTTAGTAATACATGTTCTTAAAATTTCTATACAGTAAAAATATTAAATTACATTGTTATAGAATTCTTCAAATTGTTTAATAAGAGTTATATCCTTCTTTCCTTTCTTCTCTCTCCCTTACTTTTTTATTGTTGAGTTTAATTATTTTAGGTATATGGCTTAGGATATGAAGGAAATCTGGCTGAAATTTCTGTCACCCCATTGTTAGGGTATATAGTTTATTCGCAAATAACTTAATTCCATTTTAAATTAAGAACACTTCCAATATTATTTGCATAATATTAATACATTTTTCCAAGGGTCAGACTAGCTGTTTCAATCTTAAAATGTTTCAAATTTCAAAAGGACTCTAATAAAATTAATAGCACTTGAGTTGGTTGATATTCAGAATACTCATTTTTTTTAAAAAAAAAATTCTGATCAAGCGTTAGTACTACTATGCAATCTTTCTTGTATCACCATTTTATTTATAACAGTCAAAATAAGACAGGAAAATTAACAATATCATAGCACGACTTAATCTTTATTCTTATGATTCAGAATCTGTGTCAGAAAACTTAATTTAAAAAAGATAATCTCAACTATGATTTTTTCCACTGAAAATATAAAATTTTCATTTTATATCCTAACTTAAGAACCAAAACTATTTTTTCTGAATTCACCTCCTCTTTCTCTAATTTTGCGCGTTTACGCTCAGCTGCAACATTTTTCTTCTTGTTGTAACTGAACTGTGCATCTTCTTCTGCCTTTTGCAAATCCCTCTTCTTTTCTGCATATTCAGCAGCAAGCTCTCCCGAGTTACTAATTTGTTCAAAAAGCTGAGTTCTTTCTTTGGGTTTCTTCATTGCAATTGCTTCAACTTCACCCTACAATAATAATTCTATTTATTTTAAAATGTTAAAATTGAACAAAATGAAAAGGATTCTGGAAAGAAGACCTTAAGGACCAATTTTACAGAAAACAACCCACATTCTTTACCCAAAGGTCTTTGGTTCTTATGGTGATAACAATAATATCATCTGATATATCAATAGTACTCAGAGCCAGAAAAGTCAGAGATGAGGGTTTTAACTTCATACATTTCTTTTCTGAGTCCTATATATAAATCCTCTATCTACTGTCAGAAAAAAATTGTTAAAGGGGACAGTGCATAAATTACTCGATACTGGAAGTAACATTTAAATCCATCTCAAGAAAATATACTGTACAGTGACAAGTATTCAACTCTCAGATTGTTTACTCATAAACATGGGAAATGCGCAATGAAGTAAACATTAAATTAACAATATAAAAAGGGAACTCATGTTAAAACAAACACTGGTTTTGCTATATCTCGAGAGGAGATTACAATTTTTAAAAGGATTTCCCTCCTGCTGCAAAATAATTCATAGTATTTTGCTCAATCCAAGGAGTGATGTGTGCGGGGGGGGGGGTTGATAACAAATGGAGCAGTCAGGCAGATTGGCATTGGAGAAGATCTCTCAGATATTCTCATTCCATGTAGATTAAAACTTTAAATAATAAAACCTTAAACTTGCTCAGGAGAAAACTGGTAGCCTGTGTAGCTCTCCTGCTACATTTTATGGCAAAGCTAGAAGTCTTCTACAACATCTTTGCTGCTCCATTTGATATGAGCAGATGCTGAGGGCTAGGCCTAAGGGACCCTCCAGATCAAAATATGAGGTTAACTAACTTTGAAGACATTACGATGCAAATACCTCTCTCCAGAAATGCTTATCTTGGCCATTTTAATACTGTACCAAACAAAGTGGTAAAAAGAACTCCTTGCCACCAATCACTACAATTCAAGAGAGATTTTTGGAAAGACGCGCAGTCCAAAGTGAGTTGTATCTAAAATTTTGCAAATAGGCTGCTGTAAGATTAAAAAAGTCATTGTTGAAGCCATCTTATCACCTACAGATTTGGATCAAGATTAAAAGTTATTACCAACAATATAAACATGTAATTTACGCTATATTAAATTTTGAGCACAAATATTTACCTGAAAAACTAGACAATTCTTTGCTCTTGCAATTATGCCAATTTCCGCAAGTGCCTTTGTATACATAGATCGGTTGACAGCAGTATCATTAACAAGAAACTCAGATCCACTGCCTAATTTTGAAAGAAGCAACAAAATAAGTTAATACCCAATCCAACATTTGAAAAATAAATAATTAATATATTTTCACTGTAAAACATTAGCTGTAATTAGCTAACATTAGCTATTTCTAGAGGATGGCATTCTGCAATTATTTTTACACTTAACTACAGATCTCATTATATTGCTTACAACATTAAATATGCTTACCACTTTATTATACAATACAGAAACCCAATAAAACAAATTATTTCTTTTTAATTTTTAAGAAATATTTTTGTTGCAAATAATTTTGTTATTTGCAACTTTCAACCTAGTTTTTGGGTTAGATCCTTTGCATAAAATTAAGTAAGCGTTTTTAGTTTTCTAGATTTTTTTCCTCCTCTTTATAAGGTGTTTTGTTTTGCTTGAACATTTTTCCTACATTCCCTTCTGCATAACTATAAGGCTTTCTTTCACTTTCTTTCTTTTTCTTTCTCTCTCTCTCCTTCCTTCCTTCCTTTTCTTCCTTCCTTATGGATAGAGTTTGGACCTAACAGCAAACTATTTTTTTAACAATTGCTGAAATTGAGATGTTGCAAATTTTGCATTGCATAAGTACTTCACTTCATATCTAAAACTGTAGTTAATTATGCATATTGTAATTCTGCATGTTAAACAGCTGATTTGCTTATGCATCTAATAATCCTGTTGTGTTTTTACTTCCTGAACTTCACTTGCTTATAAAAACTTTAGCAGTAACTATGAGAGGGATCTAGGAGTCCTACTGGACAATCATTTAAGTATGAGCCAGCAATGTGTGCTTGCAGCTGCCAAAATAGCAAATGCAGTTCTAGGCTGCATCAACAGAGGGATAATATTAAGATCACATGAAGTCTTAGTGCCGTTTTACATTGCCCTGGTAAGTCTACATTGGAATACTGCATCCAATTTTGGTCATCATGATACAAAAAAGATGTTGGACTCTAGAAAGAGTGAAGAGAAGAGTAACAATGTAAAGAGTAAGAGTAAAGATGACTAAGGAACTAGAGGCTAAATCGTATGATGAACAGTTGTGGGAATTGCGAATGTCTTGTCTAACAAAGAGAAAGACTAGGGGTGACATGATAGCAATCTTCCAATATTTCAGGGGGTCACAGAGAATAGGGGATCAACCTATTCTCCACAGAGAATAGGCGGTCAACCTATTCTCCAAAGGATCTGTGGACAAGATAAGAAGTAATGGATGGAAGCTTAACAGAGAGATCCAACCTAGAATTAAGGAGACATTTCCTGTCAGTGAGAACAATTAACTAGTGGAATGGCTTGCCTCCAGAAGTTGTGAATACCCATTACTGGAAGTTTTTAAGATGAGATTGGACAGCCATTTGCCCAGAATGGTATAGGGCCATGATGGCGAACCTATGGCACGCGGGCCAGAGGTGGCACACAGAGCCCTCTCTGTGGGCATGCGTGCCATCGCCCCAGTTTAGCCAGCTGGTCATCGGGTTTCCAAGACGCGCATGCGTGCCGGCCAGCTGGTCGTCGGTTTTCCGGCGCTCTAATGTGCGCGCGCCTTCCAGTTTGGCCACTCTGTGCCTAAAAGGTTCACCATCACTGATATAGTCTCCTGACTGAAAAGGAGAAGTTGGACTAGAAGACCTCCAAGGTCCCTTTCAACTCTTTTACTCTGTATATTTATTCTGTCTATGAAAAATAAAATATCATTTTTATAACAAAATATTATCTTATACATTATTTGTATTCATTTTTTTGCATGCTTTTAAAAAGTATTTGGTGTATGCTTTTAAAATGAATGTAATAAATGTACATTGGCAGTTTTATTCCTAACAATTACCTGGATATTTAATGTTATTTTATTTATTAAATTTATATGCCACCCATCTTGCCTGAGGCGGCTCTAGGTGGCTTACAATGAATAAAAACAACAAAATAAAACTTTAGAACAATCAATATTAACACTAAAATTGACTTAAAATTTAACGAAGATGGAAAGGAAGGAAACGAGAGGCACACATGGAGGAAGTGAGATCTTATTAACTACTTCTAAAATGACCCGCTCCCATCAGGGCCTCAAGCCAATTGGTAGAGCCAGGTCTTCAGGCCTTTTCATAAGGCCAAATGGGTGGGTGCAATCTCATCCAGGAGGCATGATGTTCCAAAGACAGGGAGCCAGGGCAGAAAATGATATTATTTGATATTGTCCAATATATACCAATATATAATATCAAGCATATTAATACTTGATATGGTACAGTCCATATTTTTCTGCTCTTCTCACTATGCTAAGAGAATCATATACCAGACAGCAAAGATATTCCAAGACTCCGTAAAATTTGAATTTATCCAACAGCCTACAACAGTGATGGCAAACCTTTTAGGCACCGAGTGCCCAAACTGCGCACGCGCGCATGCCCAAACTGAAAGGTGCATGCGCAAATGTGCATGCGCAGACATGCACACCTGTGCAGCAGAGACCCGAAGATCAGCTGGCCGACAGGAGGCAGGGCAGCCCAACACCAGCAGCGCGACAAGAGGTAAGATCTTTTTCTTTCGTGAGCTTTTTTCGTCGTTTGCAGGGAAACAGAAGCTCACGAAAGAAACGCCACGGAGATCTGACCTGGGGCGACGGCGCGCGTGCCAGCAGAGAGGGCTCTGCGTGCCACTTCTGGCACACGTGCCATAGGTTCGCCATCACGGGCCTACAACATAAATTTGCCACACTTAATTGAACAAAACAATGCTAGTGTCTATATAATCAGTTGTTTATATTTTCTTTATACTTCACAATGTTTAATTTTTAGAAAAATTGTACTTGCCTCGAATAATCCTTGAAAATTTTTTCTGTTCCCCATTTTCTTCTACATACACCATTGTTACACTTCCACTTGAAGAAACTGGCTTTCCAACATGAGCCCCATGTATCAGTTCCTGAATGTGCTTCACTCTTAAATTAGATGTCTTTTCACCCATTACAAAGCTGAGGGCATCCATTACATTTGATTTCCCTTTAATTGCAAAAAAATGTTAAAAGAGCTTTTTACAGATGCAAATTAGAATTAAAAATATCACTATTTTAAATTTCATGAAAACATTTTCACCAATTCAACCTACACTGATATATCTCTAATTGCTTGCAATACTTTGATAATTAATGATTTGCTGGTTCAGATCCTACACTAAATCACAATTTTCCCCTCTTTTTTAAATGTGGCCACAAAGAAAGCAATTCAAAAGTTGTCATTTCTATTTTAGAAAAATCTCAGGGAGTCTTTTTTAATTTTAGAGGGTGGGAAACAGAGAAACATGATGAACCTTAACAAAGACTTGTGATAAAAGTTTTTGGTGCAAATGCTGTTGGAATTTAGAGAACACATGAAAAAATATCTACCATCCCAGCAGGACCTTTTTGTGATCCAAGAGTACTGCTGCAAATAAATATAATAGCAATGACTGTTGCTTTACTAAAAGCCATCTTCTAGTTTGTTTTTAATAAAAATAATCTTTTAAAAAGTAGGCCATATAAGGAATCTCATTGACATTAAAAGAGGTTGGTGAGAAAAGCCTAAGCCCATAGGCACCATTTCCCTATGTCTGCTGTAAACACCTACTAGCAGAACGCTTAATGGACACAGTAAGTTTCTTCTAAACACATAATTCGTTCTCTTTCTTCCCAATGGAATGTCATCTCTTGTACACCTGATTAATGTCCTACTGCCAATATAAATTAAATAGCTATTTATATAGCTTAATCAGTTTGTACACTTTAATCAACATTTTACTTACCTAAAACTGTTGCTTTTCAACAAGAACAACTGCACAATACTACAGCAAGTCTAGCAGGGGGAAAAACTTCTTGAAAAAATACAAGCATGCATAGGATAAAATAGCTATAACAGGAGTTGTATATATGAGGAATGGCTATAAAAGGAAACAGACCAGTCTGGGAGGACCCTAATCAAAGGCAACTGCTATAAATCATTTCTACACATTACCTGAGCCATTAGGACCAATGATACAAGTGAATTTCTTGAATGGTCCAATACATTGCTGTCCCCGCCAGGATTTGAAATTCTCAACCAGCAAAAACTTTAAGTATCCCATCTATGGATGAGGAAGGAAAGCAAAGGGAATGTGAAACAGAACACTGCCATGATTGATGATGGAGCTAAAGTAAGAACATTTGATATATTGCCAGTTTTACTATGCTGGTACAATCAGCGTTCATAACCTCATATTTTAAGCAAATTTCCCAATTTTCTAATTTCATTTTTACTTTTGGATATGTTATTCCAAAACTAGCTACATTCTGCTACATTATACACAATGCGTGCAACCATCTAATGGATATGCTGTTCATTTTAACCATTTGTTCTTTATGTCTCCTGTTTTAAACTACTGAGTTTTATTATGCCCTGCTCTTCGGCTGCAAAATATTTTTTAATTTGAGGGTATTTGGAATGCATATATATCATTGTCTTTAAGCAGTAATTACTAAGGAAAGGCGCAAATGTTTAAAAATTAAGATTCCCCGAGTGCAGACAAAACTGTGGTGGATCCATTATCTTTTTTTATTCCTTTTTCAAGCTGTCCCTTGCTCTTGAACGTACAGCATTTCCTCCAATTGTATACAGTCCCTTCTAGAAGAGATTAAATATCAGCATTTTGGGGACACATCTGGATCCTGATCCCTCAGAGCACCCAGTGGGGTTTTTTTAACCTTTCAAGTGCGTCATTTAGGTATTTGTCAACTGGATTCAACACAGCTTGCCCTCAAAAGCGGGGGGGGGGGAGAGGAAAATAAATAAAAATTGCTGGGAAGGAATCAAAAAGATGGACGATGAACCACGCGGTTGAGAATTTCAACTGAGGTACTATCCCGCCAGCCCGGGCAGGACAAGCGCTTGAAATGTGCAAAATAACGGGCGGGGAGCAGAAGACTATCTTCCTCTTCCAGAGACCCGCGAGGAATGATATAAGCGCTTATACAGGAGGTTATACATTTAATACATAAATTCTGACCCTCCGCCTCACAGCTTAACAACCTCCCTTCCCGCCAAATCGGCCGATCCCGCGCTGCGCTTGAGGGGAAAGGATATCTCGCGAGACTTCCCCCGCGCTCCGCCTTCCGAGGCTTTGCCCCGCCCTAAGAGGTCCTTGCCTCCGTTCTAGACTCCTGACGATGAGAGGTAGTGGCCACTCTAGCAATCACTTAATCTCTATGCTGACGGGAACTGCGGGCAAGAGAGCCTCGATAGCTGGAAGCGGAAGAGCCTTGGCTCATTTCCTTAGCAACACAGAGTTGTGGAGACGGTTGCTAGGCGCCGGGGATGCTGAGCGTCCTAGATAGTTATCCCGGCGCGAAGCATCTTCTTTCGTCCTCCCTGCTTCGGCAGGACTGCTCTGGCCGGCTATGCACTCCCGGGCTGAGGCAGCGAAGCGGGAGCGGAGGCGCTACCGGGAGCTGCAGAGGCAAAGCCAGATCTTTGATGCCCGAGTCAGGACTATCGGGGTAGGTGATTCTGTAATTCTTTAGATTTTCTTGATTGTCATTTAAATTTAATTCTTTGACACGAACTAGTATGGGGATAGTTTTTTTCAACACCAGCTGTGTGACTTTATGCATTTTAAAAAATTTCTCTTATTTTATACACAAAAAAAGAGAAAGGAGGAAAGTTTTCCGTCTCAGAAACATACAAAGCCCAAATAATTATTCGGGCTAATCTTACTAAGCATACACAATTGAGTACAATCCTTTGGACACTCCTTATCAAATTGTTCCAAGGAATTCCAAAATGAATAGAACCGGATGCAAAATTAAACAGAACATGTATCTGAAAACTTGAATTGCATGCTTATTGTTTAGGTGAAAATACACAATTTGGCAGGTGGCACTTAAACATTTGCATACAATTATCCACTACTGCTGTGTTC
Organism: Thermophis baileyi; assembly: GCA_003457575.1. NCBI lineage: Eukaryota > Metazoa > Chordata > Lepidosauria > Squamata > Dipsadidae > Thermophis > Thermophis baileyi. Next base: position 587,654 of record QLTV01001315.1, read on the forward strand.
TCTAGTCTAAAATATTATGAAATATATTTACTTAATTCTATATAGAAAAAAATAAATAAATATACAGTCCTCCAACTGGGCAGTAAAATGTTTAATAAATTATAGAAAGAGAAGCAATATTATGTGACCATTTGTTAAGTATGTAAGTTTGCATTGCAGTCACAATTTATTCCTGTTTATATTTTTTAAAATAAAATAATTATTTAGTATTTTGATAAGATTTTCACTGAATGAAATTTATATTTCCTGCAAGTAATATGATATTTTTCTTATTTATTTATCTCTAAGACAGTTTATCATCAGGCAACTCATATGTTCCTTTGTAACTCTCTGAAGTACTGCCCATAATGTAATAATTAGCTTAAGAGATAAACAAACACATTTACCATACAATTATGTGGAAAACAAAAAGTAGTATCAAGTTAAAATCTGGTAGAGAAAAGAGATCTGGGTATATTATTGATTTGGAATACGTTACAGTTGTGAAAATTGATTTAATTTTAGCCAGTTATTAGATAAAATTATTATTGTACTTGTGAGTGATCTGATATTATTTACATAACTGCCTAATCAAGTTGATGTATAGGTAGTGTGATCATGGTTATCTGAGTTAATCCAACTCTTTGGGCTTAAATAATACAAAGAATTATGAACTAACCGCATCAATTTTTCTGTAAATAACCCAACCACATGTGATATATAAAATCATCCTATTTAATTTTGATAATTGGGTCATCTGTATGATATGCATGTTGGCCTTTGAAGGTTTTAAGAAGAATTGTAAAGCTAGGCTACATTGATACTTTTTCAGCTACATATTTTTCTTCTTTATAAATTATAATTATAATTCCTCTTTTCATTGGAGTTATTAAATATCTGGCATGTTAACTAGCATGTTTTTTTAGCATTGGACTGACTATTTTTTGGTCCTTAAAATACAAAGGACAATCTTGGAGATATGTGACATAATTGAATTAAAAGTTCAATAGTTCTGTATCTAAGAGTTTTAAAAATCTATTTAATGGGAGACAGTGTAATTCTAGTTATTTATTTATTTAGTTTTAATTCATCAATAAAGACTAGAATATTATTTTGTTGCCTTTATTTGTCTCAGCTTTTTATTTCCTGAAAATAGCAGTTAAAGCTGAGCTTTTTGGGAAATTTCCTCTTCTTCTTTGGTATGAAATCTGAATCAGGTTTTTTTTCATGCCTACCACAGATTGACAAGGAAGCTCTGGACACCCAGGTAAAAGACAAAAAGATTGAAGAAGCAGTCCAGAGGGCCCATGATGATTCCATTGGTATATATCATATCATTTTTTTTTAAACAATCATTTGTCAGATGGCTATAAAAATGAGTTCTCCTTCAGCCCTTCCACCATAAAACTTTGATTCCGTTCCTGTCCCTGCATCCATTAACCACGATTTTCCTTGGCCAAGTAAGGTAGTTGTAAATCATAAGATGCTTGAACTCTGCAAGATTTGGGTTTGGACATCTTGATGAGAACTTCCATCACACCCAGCTCCCTTTTTCCAGAGCATCTTAGTGTATTCGTCCCAGTCCTGAGGACTTTTTGCACTCAGCTGGTTTTTTTTTTCCAGCACATACTAAGATAGCACTGCAAGATGGCATACAGATGGCTGAAATATTACCTTTTCTCGGGTTAATGGAGCTGCAAGAAGTACCATTGTGAGATATAAGGAATATTTATTGGCACGGATATTAGCTAGCTCTATAGAAGTGTCCCTGTGCAACATTTTTTAAAGAGATATTTTAAAACATAGGTAGTCCACAACTTACATCAATTTTTTTTAGTGAACATTTGAAGTTATAATGGCACTGAAAAAAGTGACTTTTGACTGATCCTCACACTTACGACCATTGCAGCATCCCCATGGTCATGTGATCAGATTTTGAGCACTGAGCCACTGGCATGTTCTGACCTAGGCTTCCTGATAAAATAATACAGCACAAACGGAGTCCCAAAAACCTCTTTTTATTTTTAACGGCTGTGAATTAAGTTCATTCCCAGCCATAATATGTCCCAAGCAATGATAACAAGTCCGACAAAAGTCCCTCAGAAGAAGGCAGATAAGCACGAACCTTTATCTTTCTTGACACGATGCCAAAGACCTAATTGGCAAGGAACTTTGCAAGGCCAAACAGAAACACGGAGTCCGAACCGAAATGCTGAGAATTGAACCAAGTTACTTCCTGCAACGAGCACATCCGTTTGCTTCACTTTTATAGCCTATGGGAGGGGCCAATTATCTCCAAGCCTTACTCCCGAGTAGTCCTTCTCCTCTGAAACTGTTCTTGCCTTCTGGCAGCTCTGCTCATGTGCGCATTGGGAACAGGCTCCCCCTGTTCCTCTGCCTGGCTCATGTCAGCCTCTTGAGGCTCTGGAGTCAGCACAGACCTCCCAGATGGCCCGGGCTGGATCCCTGTCTCTGGCACCGAGCCTTCTCCAGACTCCAGGCCTGGCCCATGTTCCTCCCCAGCCTCCTCGCTGTCCGACTCTGCTGCCAGTTCCGCAGGCCGCTGGCGGATCACAACACATGTATTTACAAGGGTTGCAACATCCCAGGCCAGGAAGCTGGAGTTGCTTAACAACTGCATGATTTACTTCACAAGTGCAGTGATTGTTTAACAACTATGGCAAACAAGGTCATAAAATTGGATGCAACTCATTTAACAGCTGCTTTGTTTAGCAAAGGAAATTCTGGTCCCAGTTGTGGTCATAAGTTGAGGACTACCTGTAACTATGAACTTCTTCGCATGGAGATGAAATGCATGAACGTATAATCTGAACAATCTAAAAGAGAGCACTAATCTTATTTGGATTGGAACAATTAACTTTAGCCATGCAACATGCTATTTAAGTTCACAAAGATGTATTTTTTAAGGATTAGAATAATCCTATTTTTTTTAAATAACCCTATTTTTTCCTTCTAAATATAGCTGCAGAAATGAAACAAAATGATAAGATCCTCTGTATGTTAGACCAACGACAGAAAAGAGATAGCCAGATTCTAAACAAAGCTGTCAACGAATTTCGTCAAAATTATCAGAAGCCAGAAACGGTGCGTGAATATGACCTATTTGACCCACAACGCCTGCAGAAAGATACTGCTGCTCTCCTTGCTGACAGCGACCCACGCTGTACCATATCCAGCTTGCAGAAGTTCATGGGAGAAGATTTAAATAGTAAGAATAGATGGAGGTTCCAGAAAGAGCAAACCAGAGAATGGCTTTTGCAGCAAGAAAGGGAAAAGCAGAACGCGCTGGCAGATAAAAAATATGCAGGTATGACCAAATCTGCAATAGAGCATTAGCTTAACCGTTGTCACCTGCCAAATTTTGAAACGAGTGCCATGACTTGGTTTCTCCTCTTCTTCTTTACTTCTTCTTTTACCACTTTGGGTGTCGAGGGACTTTGTTTCTCACTCGTAGTTATGATTTAGTAGATTAGGTAGTCCACACACCTTAAAGTTGCTAGTTTGAAAACCATTGATGCCTGTTTTGAAAAATTGGCATGGGTGTTTTGCAGGTGTAAATTAATCTGTCAGTTCTTTAAAATCCTAACTGACTGAAGGACTGTTATATAAGAGGCTACTCACCCACTACACATCTGTTGAGTCGCTGAAATTGGTAGAAGGGCCCTTTTGAAGACCCCATCTTCCGTATTTGACAGGCAAAGCATATATTAAATTTATTTATTTGATTTGTATGGCTGCCCATCTCACCTTAGTAACTCTAGATGGCTCACCACAGTTAAAGACAACATTCTCATAAAAAACAATTTAAAAACCAATATACAAACATATAAAGCCATCAATATCCACTTTAAAAGGAAAATAATCAGGGTCAGCGACCAAAGTGCATCCTTGCGTCAAGCTCAAATTCAAATAAAAGAAAAAAAAGTAGGTATTAACCACAATCTTCTCCATTGGCCCTTGATAGGAAACTTAAAAACCTAGAATTTGTCTCATTGGTAAATGGAAAACACTTGAAGAATGGAGGAGGGCGAAAAGCCGAGTCTGGGAACTTGTGCTAAAAAACAAAGATTTGAACAAACATAGCAGCTGTGGTGGCGCAGTGTTTAGAATGCAGTATTTACAGGGATACTTCTGCCCACAGCCTGGAGTTCAGTCCTGACAGGGCTGAAGTTTGACTCAGCTTTCCATCCTTCCAAGGTCAGTAAAATGAGGACCCACATTTTTAAAAAAAATTATTTTATTTTAATACAAACAATCCATCTTCGATTAAACAGTGTGTCGTCTGGGTACAAATGTCTTGTGCAATAACAATTGACATTTACAGCCATATTCATTATTTGTCAACTCTTAACTTAATACTGATATACTGTACATAAGATACCTAATACTGTAACAATCCTCATCTTAACTTATTTAATTCTATTGATATATTTTCTATACTTCACTAATCTACTTTTATTTCTAACTTTCATATTTATTCTCTAGCTATCAGTAGAATAGTTCCCATATATTATAATATTCAATTTGTTCCTTCTCTTTAATTGCAAGTGTTAACCTATTCATTTCTGCACATTCTAATATTTTCCTAATCACATTCTCATCCATAGGAATCTCTTCACTTTTCTAGTTTTGTGCAAATACAATTCTACATGGATAAACAGATATACATTTTCTTTGCTATAAGTTTCTGGTAAAATCCCCAGCAAGAATATTTCGAGTTTCAAATCAACAATGAGGACCCACATTGTTGGGGGCAATATGCAAATAAGGATTCGACATTGTAAACCACCCAGAGATACAAGTCTAAGTGCTATTGCTATTGCTAGTTGGGGGGGTCAATGATTTACTATCTGGCACTTGTAACATAATTGATTTGTTTTGATTTGTAGATGAACTCTATAAGCAGCAGAGACTGGCGCTTGATGAAAAGGCTATGAATCTCCAACGAGCAGATGAGGAAACCAGACGAGCAATTTGTATCACTACTACAGAATTCAATCAAGCCTTGGTAAAGCAAAATTGGTTATTATTACTTAAATATAGTACCTGTCAGGTTCTGGAAAACTACAAAGAACAACGAACTTGACCACGATGAAATGCTGTGATAGTTCTTGTATTCTCTGGCCTCCGGCACTACTCACGATCACAATTGCATACACAAAATGAAATCTTGTCAGCAACAAACATTTAGGCTACCCACCACCATTTAAATGCACCGCACACCCCACCCTGCAGCTCCACCCCAGCACCGTCACTAATCACAAGCCACGATTACCAGCCGCTCATTACAAGCCACTAATTACTAGTTACAGTCAATAGCTCAGTTGCCTCCTGTATGTTGAGTATGACATATCGTAATTGCTTTTTTTTAAAGGCAGCTCTTTTAAGTTTCAAAAAAAGATAAAATACAAATTAACCCAAAGAAAAAAGACTAAAGGGGAGAGGGGATCAAATGGGGAAATCAGGAAAGTAAATGGAATGGAATGGAATTTCTTTATTGGCCAAGTGTGATTGGACACCAAGGAATTTGTCTGAGGTGCATAAGCTCTCAGTGTACATATAAACAGCAAGGTGATAGATTATAGATTATAAATCATAGTTAATCATTAATCATAAGATACAAATAACAAGTGATAAATCATAAGATACCAATAGGAGAAGGTACTAGGAAAGATGAGAAGGATAATAGCAATGCAGCCTACTACATGGGTAAATACCTTTCGCCTAAGACAGTACTGTGTGAATTAGGTGACGAGAGAAAAGAAAGAAATGAAATATAAAAAGAATTACCTCCAGCTTTCTTCAGTACAGGTACAAATATATATAATAAAATAACCTCTCACTCTAGATTAAAACATCATATAGAAAATAGACAAACTAAACAGTCCAACCCCTCCTACAAAACCATATATCAAAATAACCACTTATTCTAAATTTAAGCATAAAACTTAAGAATATGTAATATATATATCTAATAATGGCAATAAAATGTTAATGAAACAAATGTTCAATAATTATGGTGTTCAAAATAGTGTTTAAATGTTGTCAATTGTCTAGAAGAGGGGTGTCAAACTCGCGATGACACGTCGTCATGTGACGTATCTCAACTTTTTTTCCCTTCGCTAAAATGGGGGTGGGCATGGCCAGCGCATGACACATCCGGGCCGCGGGTTTGACACCCCTGGTCTAGGATATTTATTTTTATATAGCTGAAATAGGCTATTACAGATATTTACACTTCAGCTTGAAAGTAAGTCTGATTATTGACTGTTATCATTTATTGTTGCACCTGTTCCAGAGTCTAAATGGGTACTGGTTTGGGATAAGACCAAAAAAAATCTTCTTTTTCTTGGGTGGATTTGGCAAATCATGGGAGAGTGGACATCATTGAGGAGAATGACATCATTGAGCAAAGGACACAAATTGCATAAAGAGAGATGATGTTATAATGTATGTACTATATTGTATGAATTCATTCACATTTATTACCCACCCAACTCCAGTCGAAGTTTGAACTCCTTGGAGAATGAGAAGAATATAAATGAATATTGTGTATCTGATAAAGCAGATATATTTCAAGTTTGAATGATGTAAATTCAAAATACGCTCCAAAATCAAGTTAAGCTATATAGAATTCCTGCCAGAACTTAACTTGATTTTGGAGCATATTTTGAATTTCCATCATTCAAACTTGAAAAGTACTGTATACTTAAAACCCAGCATCCAGTCCAATCTTCAAAGCCTACTGTCACCCCTCTACTTTTATGAATGATGGGTCCCAGCTCTGAATATGTAATCTCCATGCAGTAGTAATTATGGCATAATATCATAGTTGGGTTGGCAATAATTGTCACCTTGTCATTTGTAGCTGTTCTTGCCTTGTCTTGGATGCCATGCTGAGCACTCAACGCAATGCTCATTTCTGATTAAGCCTTGTCCTAAGCACGGGAAGGAAACTGGACTGTTTTGTGTCTCTGTATATTTTGAACCCCTCCAGAAGATTGAGAGTTACTCATGGAACTGAACCCATAATAATAACTGCTTGTTCTGACTTAGTGCAATGTAAGAACCTAATCCTTGTGGTTTGTTTCATGGCTTGAAAGGAGGTGTAAATCCACCACTGAACTCATAGGCAGACCTGAGAGGGCAAGGAACATCACCCAGATCAGGATGTCAGTATAAATTATACTTTGCATCATGTGTGCAATTGTAATTTTTAAAGTATCAGAATGAGAGAAGGGTTTTAAAAGACTTTGCAATTACCTCCTTATTCTCTTTTTATTCTTTATCTTATCTTATCTTATCTTATCTTATCTTATCTTATCTTATCTTATCTTATCTTATCTTATCTTATCTTATCATCTTATCCTGTCTTGTTTATTTCCTAACAGAAATCCTACAAAACACATTTGCTGAATTTTATTTAAACATTTGCCATCTGGTGGGGACCAACCCTCTCTCACTTTGTAAACATTGCTGTGATTTATTTATTTTTAAGGCTGCCGAGTCTGAGCGTAAGAGAAGACTCGAAAAACAGCAAGATGAAGAAGCAAAAGAGAGGGACATTTTGAGCCAGCTTCAGGGGGATCTGCTGACTGAAAACCCGCAGCAAGCTGTCAGCTCCTTTGGACCAAATGGTATCATCACGGATCGATGGAAAGGAATGAGCCAAGCTCAGCTGAAAGAAATCCGGGATATTCAGCTGCAACAAGTGCTGGAGAAGCTGGTATTCCCTTTAAAGAAATAGCATTGTGGAATAACAACCTGGAATTCTGCATGGTGTGATCAAAAAAGTCAAGATGGGCTTCTTTTTCTCCTTCTCTTCCTCCTTCCTTCCTTGTTCTTCTTCCATATCTACATCAAACTTTAAACTGCCAGAATGAAGCCACCTTCCTGGCTTTGTCATTGGCCAAAAATAAGTCATTATCGGTACATGTTTCTGATAGTAACCAACATACTAGCAGATAGGCCGGGCTCTGTGCCTCTCCACATTCACATACCATGTTGTTATTCGCTAAGAGCCTCCACTTGAGCGTATCGGTTTTACATTTTAGGCACTCCAACTCTCAATCTATTCAGGGTCCTCCAAAGAGTATAAGGGAGGTCGTATTCTTCAGCCATTTCCTCCTTTAATGCTATTCCTTGCTCCATCTTACATCTTCCTCCATCAGAACAAACTTGGGAAGACCAAGATGGGCTGCAACAGTCTGATGAAAGCTCCACCTGTTTTCCAGATGCATCCTTCATGCCACCAGAGGTGGGTTCGGACCGGTTCGGCCGAACCGGTAGCGACCCGCTGGTGACGTCACGATGACGTCACCGATCCGGTTTGGTCGGTGCCGGTCCGTGGGTGCTACCATCTTTTTTTTGAATTTTTTTTGAATTTGTTTTCTTCTGCGCATGCGCAGAAGCCGAGTTTCCGGCACTGCGCATGCGTCGCCATCTTATTTTTGGCGGGGGGGGGTTGAATATTTTTTTATTTTTTTGCACTGCACATGCGCGCCCACGAGGCGTGGCCACGCGGCGTGGGAGGAAGCGAACCGGCAGCGAGGTAAGTTAGAACCCACCCCTGCATGCCACATACATAAAACACAGAGGTGGAGCTTTGATGGCACTGTTACGTCTTCCATCTTGATTTGTGTGACCACACTCTCCAGACACCCCTATTTGCAACATTCGCCTTCCTACACCATCATCACTTCGGCAGGGGCTGTTGGAAATTGTAGCAGTGCAACACATTAAGGACCACAGGTCCTGTTTCATGGGTGCAATGGGGGGAAAAAGCCTAAACCAATCATTTTTGTACATCAGGATTCCAGGTAGGTTGAACCTCCCTGATTCCTTCAATTCCAGAAGGACCTTGGGAAGAGCCAGGGTCCTTAGCAGCCCGTCTGTTGAAAGCTATTAGCAGCACAGAAAGATGGATGGGGGCAGAGGTGTTTCATTGCTGACTGTAGAATAGAATAACAGAGTTGAAAGTGACCTTGAAAGTCTTCTAGTCCAACCCCCTGCTCAGGGAGGAAACCCTACACCACTTCAGACAAATGGTTATCCAATCTCTTCTTTAAAACTTCCAGTGTTGGAGCATTCACAACTTCTGGAGGCAAATTGTTCCACTGATTAATTGTTCTAACTGTCAGGAAATTTCTCCTTAGTTCTAAGTTGCTCCTCCTAGACCAGCTTTCTGGTTTTCATGCAGAGGTTAGATGAAGAGGAACGCCAGAAAAACGTAGAATGGGACCGAAAACGGATTCAGGAGGCCAGAGCTGAATTGCTCTATGACCGTCATCAGCAACGTCAGAATCGGGACCTGCGGAGAGCGTTAGATAATTCGAACGCACAGCTATCCCAGGAGCAGAAAAATAAGTAAGACATTTTCTGGATGCCTACTTTGTTTTAGCCCAAGATGAGCCCAGAAACTCCCCGGGGCAAACTAGTGGGGCTTGGAAGCATCAGCATCTTCTTCTGGCAAGCACATGTGATGCCTCTGGATGCTCTAGGCCTGGTAGCTTTGACCAGTGGAGCAGCAGAATAAACTGCCTGCCATTATTTAATTCTTAACAGCTTTCCAGCCTGCCAGATATCCCTGCATGTGCATGCATATACAAAGGAGTGGGGCCTCTGTTATGCTGTCAAGTTCATCATCTTGCCTTTTTTTGACTGCCCTCAACAAACACCACTGATGTCAATTTATTTCAAAAGACACTTTTTTTCTAGTGTCTTAGATAACTTTTTTTTTTTTATGCCTTCAAGTCCATGCTAACTCCTGGCAACTGCTTGGACAAATCCTTGCAGTTTTCTTGGCAAGTGTTTTTGAAAATGGTTTGCAATTGCTTCCTTCCTTGTGCTGAGAAAGAGTGACTGGCCCAAAGTCACCCAGGTGGCTTTTATGCTTAAGGTTGGACTAGAAAATCATAGCCTCCTGGTTTCTAGCCTTATCTCTTAACCATTTCACCAAACTGGCATTTTAATTTCTTTAGCCCATTTATAAAAAACATTAAAATTGATTTCTTATTGATACTGAGAATAAGCAATCTCACATTTAGAGACTTCAATCATTAACATGTATCAACTGTTGTTGTTTTTTTCCAGACAAGCATATCTGAATGAAGAAGTATATACAAATTTTCCTTCTGGCCAGTACTACTCACAGTTTAACACAATTAGCCGATGATGTTGGAGCCGATATTCACTCTCCTATAGATGTGCAGGTTATATGTTTATACAAATATTTCTACTTTCTTGACATATATAATAAAAAAATATAACATTACTGATGATTTTCTTGGCCTAAAGGGATTGCAACTATGGGGGAACCAATTCAAAAAATGTTTGATTTATGAAAAGAATGAAAATTTCAACAAAATGATGCAGATTTTAAGCACCAATTTCAAAATGGTACTCTGTGTTATAACATCTGTACAAATTCGCCTAGACCAGCGGTCACCAACTGGTGGTCCGTGGACCACTGGTGGTCTGCGAGAAAATTTTGGTGGTCCGCAGAAAAACTATTTGCATTTTTTATATTGCACTAAATCAGGGGTTCTCAAACTACGGCCCCTGGGCCGGATACGTGCAATGAACGCTTGTGTTGCTGCAGAGAGTCTCCCCCTTCGGGGTCTTTTTGTGTAGGTCGGAGGGGGACAGAAATTCCGATTTGGGGTCTGCTTCAGCCTCCTGGTGCGGGGCTTTGGGCGAAGGCTGGAGGGAAGCGGCGCTGGTGGCAAAGAGCCAGAGGGCCTCGTTCCAGTGGGACTACATCATGGCCTGGAACTGGCTGACCATCTCAGCCCGCTGAGCCTCCAGGCGCCGGTACCTGGCCTTGCACTCCCGCAGGTCTTCCCCCTGCTTGGAAAGCCTATGCTTGTAGTCCTCATTGAGGTGCTTCTGCTGAGCCTCCTTCTCGGTCAGATACAATTTGAACTGAGCCAGCTGTTTTGCCAATTCTTTCTCGTGGTGGCTGCTTAGCTTCAACAACTGCTTCCTGTTGGGGCCCTAAGGAGCCTGGGCGGGGAGGCGAGGAGGGGCTGGGAGGGGCGAGTAGAGGCCAGCGAGGCACTCCTCGACGTGAGTGACATCGAGTTGGCCACGGCCACCCAGTCACATGACCACCTAGCCACGCCTACCCAGCCAGTCATTAGGCAGATCATATTAGTGGTCCACGGGATTTAAAATTATGAATTTAGTGGTCCCTGAGCTCCAAAAGGTTGGTGACCCCTGGCCTAGACCAGATGGTTTATACAACCGGATTCTGAAGGAACTGGCAGATGTAATCTGGAAGCCACTGAACGTTATCTTTCAAAGCTCCTTTGACACAACTGGGAAATTGCTGATGTGGTTCCACTGTACAAAAAGGGGAAAAATGGACCCAGGAAAATATAGGCCAATCAGTTTGATAACAAAAAAACACCTGGGGAAATCCTGGAAAAGGTAATCAAGTGGAGGATTTGTGAGTACCTAGAAAAGAAATTTATATTGGAAACAGGGAAAATAAAGCCATCATAAGAGTGAAGACGGCAGTTGTAATGGTGCACTAAAAGCTCAACTTGGTTTTTATGAGTGACATACATCACAACAACAATTTTGACTTTTTTGGGCTTACTCTGCAAAGACCATTATTCAGGCTGAGAAATCTGGATGACCACAGGATGGGGGAGGCAATTACAGAAAACTCTTAACACATTGCTTCCACTTAGCATTCATCTGGATTTTTACTGCCCAGATTTGCTACCCCTAACAGAATAGCCAATGGGATTTTTTAAAAAGCCACCTGATTTTGAAATTGTTCCCCCAATAAATTTGTTTCTGCTGCTCTCTTAAGCAACAAAATAGGCCGTCCCCAGCCTGCAGCCATGAAACCTCGTCATTGTGTTTTCAAGCATGTGGGAAAAGCATTGCATATTAATACAAGTCCTTATGAGTGTAATGGATCCTGCCCTTTAACATGTTGCAATAGCTATTAAGTGAAACCTCTTACTCAATGACCCCTCATCCCTGCTCTCACCAACATAATCATTAAACAATCATGCAGGTTGTTAAGTGGAGCACAAGTGCCTCTCCCAGGGATGGTGTGCTACCCCCCCCCCCCACGTACAGCAAGAGTTCTACGGGTGTTTATTGAAAAAAAAAAACCAAACAGGTCCTCGGGAAGCACCCCCATTGCGCAGGTCTGGATTCCAAGCTCAGCATGGCAAGAGTCACTGAGTAACCGAGTCCAATGGGCACACACGAAGTCCAGGAAAGCAGTCCACAATTTGAACGGGTCAGGATACACGGCACGAACACACAAGGCACAGAATTGGGCACGTTGCTCCAGCAACACTCAAGTCTTCAGAGCGGGATTAAGTAGGCAACGCCGGTGCAGCCCCCCGTGAGAGGCGAGTTTGCCTCCTCATGAGTAGTCTAGCTGACCGACGTTGTGGACTCCACCTCCTCCTCATTGCTAACAGGCGGCAGCTGCTCCCGGTCCTCGCCTGGAGCCTCCTGGCCAACTTGCTGCAGCTGCAGCTTGCTTCCCTCAGCCTCAGCCTGTCTCTCATCCGATCAACCCAGCTAAGGATGCTCCATCAGGCTAGCACTCTCTGAGCCCCGATCCTGTTCAATATTCGGCTCCATGCTTTCCTCTGCAGACTCAAACTCACCCTCCTCCTCTGAACTCATACTGTATCTGGAGAGGGGTCCAGGGGCAGGTCCATGACAGATGGGGAGTCCCTTGGAGATCTAGCACAGGCCCAAGCCTACCTGCTCCGGCCTCCCAAAGCTTTCCCCCCCCCAAAGGCACCCGATGCTCCTCTCCCTCGGGATTCCCCAGGCTGCAATCTGCTCCCAAACCAGTCATTCAGACATGCAAAGAAGCCTAAAGCCAATCAGTAGAAGCGACTGGCAAATGATGTAGGACGAAGCCTACTTTCCCATCCAGTCGCCCAAAGGACTTGCAGTACCTGCCTTCTTACCTTTGTGTATTTTTTTTTTTTTGAAGAGGAGCCCAGCCAATAAGATGCAAGGCGCAGGCAGCCAGCCTTATGGCAACCTCGTGCTTTTCTGCAAGCAAGTAGTACTTTGCACAGCAGAGGGCTCTGTATTTTAAGGAAGGTCCACAAGGTCCACAAACAAATGGATCCTCTTAAAAAAAAAAACACCTCCAGTCTCACAAGAAGTATTACATCACCTCCCCTGCAAAAACAAAAGGGGGGGGGGGAAGGGTAAAGTTGGATTCTGCTGGTTACTAAAGCTGGATGAGAAACAGGCAAGTCCCTTGGGTAGCTGGATCAGAAAGGAGGCCTCGTCCTACAGGTTGCAACTACCTCCATGCACTGGTTGCTTCCGCTGACCGGCTTTTGGTGCTCTTGTGTGTCTGAGTGGCTGGTTTGAAAGCAGGCCAAGGCCTGTGATGACCTGGGGAGATGGGGGGGGGCACTGCAGCATGGCTATGACAATTCACCACAGCCAGCTCACCATGACTAACCTGCCACGGCTAACTCGCCACGGCCAACACGCCACGGCCAACTCGCTGCGGGACAAGAGTTACACTAATATCAAAGATATGGTGGAATAGAATCATTAAAGAAAGGATGTAAACGGAGGGACAGAATGAAATCTGAATGGCAAAAATTATTTATTTTAAATAATTAAATAGAATTGTTAAATTGTCCTGCAACGAGTTGTCTTGCGGCGAGTTGGCTGTGGCGAGTTGCCCGTGGTGAGTTCGGCCGCTGCAAAGTTGACTGATGAATTGGCCGCAGCAAGTTGGCTGTGCCAAGTTGTCCCATTCCCCTGCAGCATCCCTGCAATCAGTCATAAGGATGAACAACAGCAGTGGCACTGCTGCGGCCATAAGTACCTTTGTGTGGGCATTGGGGGGGGGGTGTCTGTTGTAACTTTGACATATGCTGGCTAGGAAATTCTATGAGTCAAAGTCCAAACATTGTAAAGTTGCCAAGGTTGAGAAACACTGATCTAGATCTTAATAACCTCAACAAGAATTAGCTAAGCTGCTTTGCAAGACTGAGAACACAAATTTGGCTCCAGGCCACCCACCACACTTCGTCTGGCAGATAAACTCTTATTCCGGTCTTCCCACATGTCTGTAAACTGAACAATGTGGGTTTTCCCCCCGAACTAAAATTGGAAGAACTTTTCATTCCAGTGAGACAACAAAGAACTTCCTGCCTCAATGTTTTTGTGTAAGTGAGACATACTTCCTGGAAGAGTAAACACAGAGAGGTGACTGATGCCAAAAGATCAAGTGGCAGGATTGTGGGGCAAGAAGAATAATGCTGCCATAATCCCTATGCCATTAAGTATTGGTAGGTGGTAAGAAGAAAGCCAGAGCAGGGTATCCTGCAGAGATGTAACAGGAAGCCTCTTACATGAGTTCTTTGGGCACTTGGAAATTTAATAATACAAGTAATTGGCTTCTAATCTCAGCATCAGCAGTGAAAATCACTGCCATATTCAATGCAAACACTCCAAACGATATCAGCTGTATTTCTTTGCTCTTGAACTTAAGCTTTTGTTGACAGAGAATAGCTAAGAATAAAAAAAGAAATACAGAGTGTAACTCTATAGAGGCTTTTTAACCAGAATAAAGCCAAAACCACAGAGTTCATTCTATCCGAAACCCTAGCAAGAACAGAACAACCAATATGTTGCAAAATGCAGATTAGACTGTTTACAGTTTGAAGAGTATATAGGGCCGCTAAAGAATTTAAGGAGTTGTCAGCCGTCCCAACTGGGTCAATAAAAAAAGAATGACTCCTAGACTCATAGCTAAAGAAAGTATATTTTACTAAAGTCAAATGGTTACAGTGTAGCAAAGCCGAATCTGGCATTTTGTGACCAAATCAAGCAGTTAACTATCCCTCTTGGATTCCGTCCATCCATAGTTATTGGTGAGTGACCAATCGTATTCAAATTAATTATTTTGGTAATGGTCCTCAGCTGCACAGGCTTGGAGGTGTTGCATTCCATTGGATGACTTTGGAACAGTCCACGGCTCTCACAGGATGGCTTTCAGTTTTCCCCCTCTATTCCCACACCCCCCTTTATCCCACCCTGCAGCTCCCTCCCCCGTTACTCATGACAGCCTGGCATCTAGCTAAGCAGGGCTGGTGCAGCGGGATGGCAGATCTGACAGGAGTTTTCTTGACGTGCTTGAATGAGACAAGGAAAAACCAGGGAGGATGACTTGTCATCGTTAAATGCTGGCCATATATTGATCCAAACATTTGGGGGAAAGCTGGCCAAACTTCTTTCTTTCTTTCTTTCTTTCTTTCTTTCTTTCTTTCTTTCTTTCTTTCTTTCTTTCTTTCTTTCTTTCTTCTTTCTCTCTCTCTCTCTCTTTCTTTCTTTCTTTCTTTTCTTTTTTCTTTTATTTTATTTGTCAACAAGTTCAAGGAAACAGGACACATGAAAAAATGGCACAAATACTGTAAATGGATATAAAGAAGCAAAACATAGCCATAAACACATAAAATGAGTACATACAAATGGGTACAGTAGGACAGGGATGGTAGGCACGCTGGTGCGCTTATGCACGCCCCCTAAACTCTCTTTAAGTATCGATGTCAGGAGGATTTCCAGCATGCAATCTCCTCCTGTTTGATGCAGATGTTTTTCTTGGTTTTCTCGAAATGAGTTTATGGTTTCTCTGATAGAAAGATGAGTGTTCTGTTCCTTAAAAGTATGAGGGTAGATCCAAATCCATTAGTCTTTACTGTATATGACTTACTAGCTTCACTACGAAACTATGTGATGGGGAGTGATAAATTGACACTTAAAGCCTGAAACTTAATGTAGAATGTGTAACTCCGTAGCATCAGAGCATGTTAATATAAGGCAACTGGCAGTTGGAACAAAAGGGGAGGGGGAGTAGAATGTCCCAGCCCGCAGGCCGGATGAGTCACGCGCTGGCCACGCCCACGCCCAGTTTAGCAAAGGGGTAGCATCAGAGCGTGTTAATATAAGGCAACTGGCAGTTGGGACAGTGTCAGGTGGGGAGGGGGAGTAGAACGTCTAACTCCTTAGCATCAAAGCGTATGAATATAATACTGTATATGAAATACTAATGATCTGATGGTCATTTCGATAAATCCTTTCTTAGCAAGCACCTAGAAGCCAAGAGGAAAATTTCAAGTTTGTAGGCTTTACCGTTGTGGAGATTTCGTGATGAGTGAGTGGTATTTGGCTTTTATATATATAGATTTACTGGGGTGACTTGTTCATGTTTTACTATGATGGTGCTTTAGTATGGTAATTCATTCCTCCTCTGGAAAGCACTAAGAGACAGAAACAGAAAGTAAGGTTCTTGGTTTTCTTGTGATCTCCCATCCAAACATTAGTGCCTGCCGCTTGTGCAAATGGAGGTTGGTGTGAATGAGCACTGGCGCCTGCCACTCGCATGGAACCATTTCTTCTCCCCCTCCCCCACCAGTCCAAAAAGCTGGAAAGGTTGGGGACCATTGCTGTAGGACTAAAGCTCTATCCATGTTGTTTGATAATCTCCATGAGAATCATTGCCCGACCCAGCAAGCCAGATAGGGTGGGTGCCTCCAGGTCCTCTTGTTTAGATGTTCTTATCCAATGAGACCTAGTTAGTGCATCTTTCCCATAGCTGCCCCTGCCCTATGAAACAGGATTTTCTATGAGATCCAGCATCCTCTCTCCGTTCCTTTATTGCAGAGTCCTCAACTCCCTGGGCTGCGGCACACTATCAGGCCGTTCGGAACCTGCCCGTGTGTATGGCTGGTCAGCGCATGTACTACGCACGCAGCTCGACTTTGTGCAAGCGGCAGGTCGGCACGCATGGACGTCAGCCTGCCACTTGCATGGCCCGGTTCCCCTCTCCCTCCCCGCCGGGCCACCAAGCTGTAAAGGTTGGAGACCACTGCCTTATTGAACATAAAATAAAACAGAATAATAAGAGTTGGAAGTGTGAAACTGGGCCACCATACCTAAAAGTGGTGAAGGCACGTAAGCGGGGGGGGGGGGGGCAAAAGTCAGGAAAAGCTCTTTCAGGGAAAGGAACCAAATTGTTAAGGAAACAGAAGTTGGGCCTGAGCACATGGCAAGCCCCACCCCAAGTCTTACCAACAAAGGAGATGGGCCTGCTTGGGAAGCCCCTTCCCACCAACGAAACAGGGACTTTGGGGGATTAAAAGGTGTCCTGAAGCCTGCCCACTCTCTGAGCCAAAGATGGCTGCAACTTCATCCACAGGGGACCCAAGTCAACCCCAGTGAAATCAACCCACTCACTCTCCTCTTTGCTGGCAGCTTCCCTGGCTGGAGAGGAGATGCTTTCAGTGGGTCCTTTGGGGAGATTTCAAAGGGGACTTATGATGGGGGGGGACATCTGACAGTAGGGGCAGGGGGTGCAATTAGTTTAGTTTGTTGTGACTAAGCAAAGCCTGGCCTTATTATTATTGTGATACAAGAAGTAAGTGATGAGAATAATGGGAGTTTAAAAAGACCTTAGAGGTCATCTGTCCAACTACCTAGTAGAAGTAGAGCATGTTTCTCAATCTTAGCAATTTGAAGATGTGTGCACTTCAACTCCCAGAATTCCTCAACCAGCAGCCGGGATCCTCCCTCCACAGGTCTTTCCATAGTTTAGCTGCCGTTTATGCTGCCTGTAGGGGGCAGTCTGCACTCTGACCTTTAAGTCCGAGGTGTCCTCCACAGGCAGTGAGAAGGACAGCTAAAGCTGGGAAAGACCCGTTTTCCTCCATTTTGTGGCCCAAGTCGTTTTCTTGAGGCGATTCTTTTTTCCCTCCATTTCAAGGGGGGGGGGACGCATTTTTTTTTCTTTTGCCTTCAGCTCTTCTCTTCAGCCTTGAGTCAAGAAAGGTTTCTCAAAGGGAGAGAGGGTGGAGGACTGAGGGGTGGAGGTGAGTTTTACCACCTAATTGGGGGGGGGGGGAGAAAAAGACCAACAGCCCCTCCCGGTTATTTTGCGACCGTTACAGAGGCCCTCAGAGGTTATCTAGTCCAGCCCCTGCCACCCTGCGGGGACCTTTGATCTGCTTGTGTGCAGTTTTAAGGACATTCTGTGTGCTCAGTTGTCATAGGAGCATTGGAGGGCCTGGCCTTCATATTTCACCTCCCATTTTTTCCCCTTCTTTTAGTCAACAGTCTTTGCCTTAGCTTGTAACCCTTCATATTGAAAAGGGCGCAGGCTGTGGGGTATCTGAGGGTGCACACCTAGCATCTATTCACAGCTAGACCAAAGATTATGACATAATGCAAAACGTCATGAAACGTTTCTCTGTGCTGATTGTGGACAGTGCTATATAGGGGTCATTCAACAGGGCTATCTGTGAATGTACGCCCAGCTTTTGAAGTGAAGGCAACACATTAGGAGCTCCCTCCTTGTTGAAGGTGGTGCTGAGGATCGTGGTAAGGAAACCCATCTGAAAAGATGAGCCCATAAGTCACAGGGCATCTATTTGACCTTTAAGATTAAGATTAAGAACAGCAGAGATCCAAGCCCATCGTTACTTGCTCAGAATGTCTTTTCCTACACCATTGGCCCCTGGTCTTTTCTTGGGGGTGGTAGGAGGGAAGGCAGCAGGAAGTCTCATAAAGCACTGAGAAGATGTCATCACCCATCCTGTATTTTCTAAAAATGCTCCTGTAAGGCCATAGAAGGCTTTTGTGGAAATAAAGGGTGACAGAGATTGGCACTCTGCTTTGCAGCACACCAAGCCTTTGTTACATTTTGCTTTCGGTATTTAGTTTTTACCTCCAAAGGTGGATGGCAGACACAGAACAGAACAGAAAATAGAGAATAGGAAAGAATAGGAAAGAAAAATAGAATAGAATAGAATAGAATAGAATAGAATAGAATAGAATAGAATAGTATAATAGAATAGACAATAGTATAGAATAGAATAGAATAGAAAATAGAATAGAATAGAAAATAGAATAGAATAGAATGAATAGAATAGAATAGAATAGAATAGAATAGAATAGTAGAGAAGCAACACAGTCTAGTTTGGATATATACATGTACATGGCGAGAAAAACGAATCTTGCGAATTCACTAGACAGATGGCATAGGGAACAAAGCTGTTACAGAATCTGGTAGTCCTGCTAGAAATACTTTGAAACCTCCTCCCAGAGGGGAGCAACAGAAACAGGTATAGATAGATATTGGTGGATATCTATAAAAGTTTGGTTGCCAATCCCCATCTTAAAGACCATCAATCAAGAAACAAACAATGCCCCAATCAAGAAACTGCCAATCAACCTAAGAGTAAACGACCCACCAACTGCCATTGGGACAATAGAATAGAAGTCCACCCCTCATTAACAGGGCAAGCCACTAGAATATAAACTGACAGCACTGATAATGTTACCTAGTTTGTGTAATGTGATGTCTGCATAAAAACAACCAAGCTCATAAGAGAGCACCAAGAATCCCTCATATCTGAGTAGAGGATACTCCATATCATAAATTACAATATAATATGTAATTATGGTAAATAATTGCATATTGAAACATAGGACACAAATATTCTCAACATAATCAGAGGCACCCACAACATTTTAGATACCCTCTCCAGAATGACTTCTGAAAAATATTTTGTAATAATTTGTTGTTTACTATCTTAATGGATTATCTGCCATCAGGTCATGTTGACTATTAATGTTCACATAATTTATTTTGTGACTATCATGAGATAATCAAAGCTTCATCAAATGGAAGCACTTCTTCAAATCTTTGTATAATCCTATTAAGTAACTGCTCTTTAAGCCATATGCTAAATAAACTACTTCTTAGATACAACAGTCATCATTTTTACATTGACAATGGGACTGGCTGTTGTATCAAAAAAATATAAAATAAACATCAGCAATGGAGTTTCAGAGAGTTTCGCATTTCTTACAATGCAATCTGGTCCTTGATTAGAAAAAACGCCATCGCATTTGGTGGGACTTTGATTTAAAAAAACTAAAAAGCTAATTCCGCTCTGGTGGTCTTAATTTACAGAAAGATGATGGAAATTTCAAAGTTGTCAGAAAAAGAGGAGTTCCAATTGAAGAATGAGGAGCTGATGGATAAAAACCTCCAATTGGTGGAAAAGAGAGTTTGAGAAAAGACTGAGTAGGTGAGAAATTTTCAGATAGCAACCTTGACTTTCTCTTCCAGAATTTCATAATAATTTCTCCTTAGCTCCCTTTCTTGGACATACATTACACAATGTTCTGGGTTGAATTAAATTGCCTGGAATTAGGTTTGGGGAAAATAAGAGATGGCTCTTTTCAACTTGTTCAAAACATTCTAGCTCTCCATTATTATTTTTTTATAATTTTTTTTTAAACAAACACATACAAACAAACAAACAATGCATTTTCTCTGAACAGAGTATTGACCAGGTCAAAAAACTTGTACAGCTTATAACATCCCCAAACACAATTTATATATTTCAATGTCTGCCATAATATTCTTTCTCTCTGTTTTTTTATTTTATTTTCCTCCTACTTCTTTTCTACTATATAAACAATATTACCATTTGCCCTAACCCCAAACCTTTCTTATTCCCTTTTTCAAATTAAAACCCTTTAATTTAAAGACAATCCTTCATCCTTAATTCCTAATTTCTTATTTACCTTTTCATCACAAGAAATATTTTCTTTAAATTTGTTTTTCAAATCCCTTTCAATAATCAAGGTCAGTTATAATAATATAATACTATCCAATTTACTCTCATTCATCTTCAAAAATAAATTTCTTTAGATTTGTTTTTCACATCTCCTTTTTCAACTATCAAACATCATCTTATAAACAATAATCAACATATTACACTCACAAATATTAATCCAAATATAAGTCACTTATGACTGTAGGTATAGTCAAACAATTTAAAGTATATAACACATTTCCTTTCCTCCCTTCCATTTCATTCATCATATCATCTTATTCAAATATTGCAATTACACATATCAATCATACTACAATTCACATATAAATATCATATCTCCCATCCTTCTTTCCATTAATTATTCCTTTAACCATTTTCTTTTGGTCCCCCCTGCACTCCACCTCTTAAGATTTTTCTCTCATCCTCCCATTCTCTTATCTTCCTTTTTTCCTTTTTTTTCTTTTTATAATTGTTATATTTTTTCTTCTGTTTCTTTTCTCTATTAAAATCTCTTACTTGCCTAGTTTGCCCTAAAATCCCATCTGATCTCTTCCCTTTTTCCCTTTTCCTCTTTTTTATTTCCCCACTGTTAATCCCAGTGTAATCGTTTAATTCTTTTGTACCTGGTCTCTTCCCCTTTTCTTTTCTCCCTCGTTTCTTTCTTTTTTTTTTCCAAAAATTTTTTATTTTTATTTCCATATAGACATTCACATATTTATCAGCTCATTTCTCCTTTCACTCTTTTATACACTCATTACATATTTTATACATATTTCTTATATTTATCTTATTACATTATTTAATTCAGGGTTGCTTTTTTTTCATCCCCTTTCCTTCTTACAGCCCCTCCTTCCATTTCTTCCCTCTGTGTTACATCTAGGGTACATCATTACTCTTATTTAAAC
Source organism: Thermophis baileyi (assembly GCA_003457575.1). NCBI lineage: Eukaryota > Metazoa > Chordata > Lepidosauria > Squamata > Dipsadidae > Thermophis > Thermophis baileyi. The sequence goes on from QLTV01001315.1 coordinate 609,201, forward strand.
TTTTTCATTTATATTCCATTTCTAACCATCTGTAAAACTTCCCCCATGTCTTGTAATACAAAGAATCCTCTTTATCTTTTAATCTTAAAGTTAATCTGTTCATTTCAGCGCAGTCCAAAATCTTCTTTATTATCTGCTCATCTCCAGGAATATTTCCTGCTTTCCAATTCTGTGCAAATACAATCCTCGCTGCTGTTACTATATGTATCATCAAATATATTTTGTCTTTTTTATATTTTTCTGGTATAAAAAACTTTTTCCTAACAAAAAAGTTTCTGGTTTCAGTTCTGGTTTTTCCATCATTTTTCCTAGCCATGTCTGTATCTTAGTCCAAAATTTCTTCGCTTCTATACAAGTCCACCACATATGATAATAGGAACCTGGTATTTGTTGACATTTCCAACATTTTAGTGATTTATCTTTAAACATTTTTGATAATTTTTCTGGTGACATATGCCATCTATAAAACATTTTATATATATTCTCTTTATAAGCTGTGGACATGGTTAGTTTATAGTTTCTTTCCCACATTTGTTGCCATCTATCCAGTTCTATTGTGTATCCAAAATTCCTCATCCATATTATCATTTTTTCTTTTACTACTTCCTCCTCTAATTCAGTTTGTAACAAAAAATCATATAGTTTCTTAATCATTTTTTCATCCTTACCTATCAAAATCTCATCTAATTCCGAGATTTCCATCATAAATCCCTCTTGTTTATCTTTTTTGTATCTAGATTTTATTTGCAAGTGTATAAACCATTCCGTTTTCAAAAAATTTAAGAAGAAAAACCACATTGGAATTTTCATATAATATTTCCTCTTCACTTTTTCCCATGTTGATAATAATCCCTCGTTTCTTTCCACCTCTCTATTTTTACCACTGTTAACCCCAGTGTAATCATTAACTTTCAAATTTTTTCCTATCCTTTTCCCTTTCCCTTTTCTTCCCTTTGCTTCCTTTTTCTAGTTAATTTTCTCCTAACCCTTCTCTTTTTTGCATTATTACTCCCAATGTCATGATCAATGTTTTATCTTCAATGCTAAGTTCTTGCTTCTCTTTCATGGATTCTTTATCCATTTGGATATGTTCTGGCACAATTTCTGGTTCATCAGACTTAAATGGTCCACGCATCGTTTCAATCATTTCTTTCAATTCAAGTTTAAATGATACATGCATCACTTTAATCATTTCAATTAGTTCCTGGGACATTTTGTTGTTTCCACAATGTTTTTACTTCAGTTTAGAGTTCTGTTAATCCTCCTTCTTTGGTTGCCGAGATCAAACAGCTTAAACGAAAACAAGCCCTCCTTAAAACTTCTCACGGCTTGTAAATCAAGGACACTTTGTAGTTCTTTTTCCCCACCAGTAGATGTCTCTCTCCAATCCACAATTCTGATCAATGAAATAACAAAATAATCAATTTCTGTGTTAAATCCACTTTATAAATATTCCCCAATTTCCGTCGTCATCTTCTTAATTTTATATTTCTCAAATTCAAAATTAAAATCCAATTCCAAGTCCAATTGTAAACTTTCCTTTACAGGGCTTTTTTTTATTTTTTATTTTACACTTTCCTTTGTTCTTCCTTCAACATTCAAAAATTTTTAAAGTTATTTCCAATCTTCTTACACAACTGCTTTCTTTTGGGTTTCTTCTTATAATCCTTTAATTATCTCCCTCTCCGTTCTGGGCTGGTGTTTAAACTTCCGCTTTGTTCGTCTACCTCCATTAACGTTCCCCCACGCCAATTAGCTGCTGTTTCCTCGCCGGGGACTGCTTTTAATTTTTTTTTAAAAAGTTTCTTTTTTACCTGTGAGTTGGCCAATCACTCACCCGGTATCAGTACTCCGTCCAAATCACCGCTCCTGCACAAAACTTATTCCAGTTGCCTCAGCTTCATGATGGCTGCCATGACCATCGCCCCTGCCACCGGATTGAAGAGTTTCCCTCCGATCTCCGAGGAACTTGCCTGTTCCTCTTGGTCTTCCGAGGTGCCTCTCCTTCTTCTCCGTCCCTATAGGACGGATCTGGTCCGAAGACCCCCCAACAGCGGCTTGTCAGCCTGGATTTTCGCCGGGCTCATCAGAGCCCGCTATTTCCAGACTGTCTCGCCGCAACGCTTCCAGTCGAATCTAGCTCTCCATGTTGAGTGCCTTTATCTGATCTCAATGAGGCCTTGTTTCCTCAAAGACTTTCACTTTCAGTAGCAATAGCAAAAAAAAAAGAGAGCACTGGGTCCCAGATGGGCATCAGACATCTTGACAGGGAATACTTCGGAGAACCTTAGTTTTACCTACTCCTCTGCTCTTCATTGACTTCAGCTCTTGGCTTCACCTTTATTCTGTATTTCAACCCTCACAAATTCAGTCTTCTCCATCCTTTTGTTCATATTAGAAACTTTGGAAATTGTTTTGAATTGGTTTGTGCTGTTCTGGTATGTAAGAAAAAAGAAAAAGGAAAAAAGTTTTTAAGATCTGAAAATTCCTTTGTGGTAGTAATAGATTATGTAATGCTAAATACTAAAATTAAAAGTTATTAACTCGAACTTAAATAATCAAACTCTTAAATATAGTGGTGTTAACTTTAATACAGAAGAAGCTAGTCAAACCCCTTAAAAATATAATGGAGGTATAGTTATGATCTTGAAAGATTTACTGATTGTCAATTTTACTGAGCATTTCTAAAGTACCCAATAAATCATTCCAGCATTGGTTCTTGTAAGAAGAACTTGCTAGCTGTTGTAATAGAAATAGCAAAACTAAATTTATTAAAAAGTAAGGCTATATAGAACAAACAAAATGCCAGGTATTTTTAATTAGTTTTAAGCAAGTGTGATGATTCAAGTAAAAACCTAAGGGGCCTAATTTTATTCTTGTCTTGATATTTTACAGAATAAATATTTTAGATGAGCAGATGGACAAAGACGGAGAATCAAAGCCTCATTTGTAAAGTTCAAGAACAAGTTGTGGAGAAGGCGGAACTGCTGAGAGAAAATAATCTTAAAGTAGAATAGGTGAAAAATATTTAGATAGCAATCCTGACTTATTCTTTCGAATTAAAATTTAATTATTAGAATCTTGAGGCCAGATATAAACAAGATACTGAATAAAAGGAATATTACGTGTGTGTGTGTGTGTGACAAAATAAATATAATGGAGTGTAAAAAAATTAAGATCTTAGTTATAGTTGGTGATTCAAGTAAAACAAAAAGGGTAATTTCTGTCTAGTTTTCATAATTTACAGAAAGACAGCAGTAATTTCAAAGTTGTCAGAAACAGAAGAGCTTCAAATGAAGAACGAGAAGCCTAAGTTTTAAAATTTTGAAATAATTGAAGAAAAAGAGGTGTTCTGCAAAGATTTCAAAGAAAGACTGAGCAGGTGAGAAACTTTTAGATAGCAACCCTGACTTTCTTTTCCAGAATTTCATATTAAATTAACTCCATCCCTGTAGAGCTTCACAGGAAATTTTCATAGCCAAATCATTTATATGCAGGAGATCCATGGTTGTACCCCATTAAGTAGTGTAGAAATTCCATGGGGGATTATGGATTTAACATAGAGTAAAAAGAATGTCTCTCATATCTTGAATTTGGCTCATCTATCTGCTTTCATTAAAGAATCATAAATTCCCCATGTCACTTATAGAATGTTGGAAAGTAGCCTAGGATTTCTGGGATGCTGTCAGTTGGAAAACAAATACGAAATCATTGAGAGAGATAGTCTGTTTCTGGACGACACCAGGTTGCCCATTCTTGTTCATGAGTTTTTAATTTCCTTCTCTATTTTAATTCAATATTTGGTATTTGTTTTCCAACTAACAGCATTCCAGGAATCCTAAGCTACTTTTCAATATCCTATAAATGACATGGGAAATGGCTCCCCCATGGCTATTCTCTCTTTAGGGACCTGCAGCCTAGGACTGCTGACCACTGAACAGCAGCTACACAGCTTTCTTTTCTTCTAGTTCTTGTTCTCTTCTCCCTTTGGAAACATTTCTGGTCCTGGCTAGGTTCAGCAGAGTTCCAGCTGGAGCTGTGGATGTCTTGGATTCCCATTGGAAGGAAAGAGATCTTGAGAGATTTAGGGCTGCCTAGAATCATCTGTGATGTTTTGAATTGGGCCTTGAAACCAGCAGTCAGCAGTCAGGGAGGGTCTTTTAAGCTGGGCATATAATGTGAAGGCAATCGTACACAAGAAGTAAAAAAGAATGGAGAAGAACTTGGATCACTCTTGGTTTCCTTTTGTTAGCTTAGATTGTACCGTACTATTGGATATAGAAGACTCTTCTTCCTGTGTCATTTTAAAGGGCTTTAAAAAGATTTAGGTGTGAGTTTCCGTCCTCAAGTTTCCTTCACATTGTAGAAAATCAAGAAATAAACAAATAAATTGAATCTTCACATCCACAGCATAATTAAGCAATTATCACCACTTAATAGAAAAATTAGTTTGAAAAACTTAGAAAAGTTCCTGAAGCATCTGAACAAGATGCCAAACAATGGCTTGCAATATCTTAAATAACATTGAACAGGTGGTACCTAAAATACCTCATCTAGATACTCAGGAACGTCTTAAAGCATCTCTTAAAGGCATTCAGGATCTCAAAGAACAATACTTTAAAGCAGCGAAAACAAGTTACAAACATCTCTTTAAAAAAAAACTCAGACAAGAATCGCTGGAAGAAGCCAGAAACAATCTGGAGGAATGGCTCCAGGAATCCATAGAAAATGTTCAGATGGGATACCCTGAAGAATCCGAGCAATATGTGACCGAGTGACTTAAGATAGCCTTAAATCACCTCCACAAGGAAGAGCCTGAAACATCCCATTTAAGTTTGGAGGAGTGGCTGGAAGTACCTAGACAAGGTCTGCAGGAGGAAATACTTCAAGAGGTGACAGGATGAGAAGGTCCTGAAATATGGACAAAAGTATATACTTGAAAGGAATTTCTTCTCACAGAAAACAAGTATTTGAATAGCCAACATAAATAATTATATTAAGGGTGGGTTAATTATTCCTGCTTTTTTTTCTCTTTCCTTATACATTGAGCCAAAAGGGAAATTGTTTTGTTTCTAATTTTGTGTAGCAAGCTTTCTTCAAGGGGGAATTGGAAAGGAAGAGGACATAGCAAGTGTTTGCATGAAATGAGTTGTGTGGGGCAAACATCTATTTAATCCAGAAACAAAATTCAATTCTTTGAAGGTAAAAAATGAAAAACATAGGCCAAAGAGTAAAATAGCTGAAACCACAAACCAAGAAGTTACAAAAGGAAAAAGGAGAGTTGGAATGTGAAGGAAGAAGATATGAGGACAAAAGGCATTTGATGAAGAGAGCTGCAGCTCATGAAAGATGATGCCTTTTAATAAAAAATGTTAGTCAGAAAAGATACTACCAAGACTCTTGATTTGTTACCAAGAGTTCAGTAGGATTTCTGAATATAAATGATTTAAGCCCTCACATTGTTTGGAAATGATTCCTTTGTGAAACCTGGCAAAATCATTCAAAATAGATACAGACTAGGAACATGGGGCCCATCATTTGTTCTTAATGATGGTCCAAGCATCCATAGGAAAGGCTACATGTTCCCCAACAGCCTAGAGGTGTTTGGTAATCAAAACCTAAACCATCAAAGTATTTGCTACAATCATTCAATTTTGGCAATGACATTACAGTCAATATAGCTATTAATATAAAACTTGTCTGGAAATCTATTCATATTGTTTTCTTCGTTATTTTCTCAGATACCTTCCAGATTTGAAGGAATAATCTAGACAAGCAGAGCTCATGGTGCAGGTATATCTTATTTATTTTTTAGAGCCAATCTCAGTGACTCTTATTTGACTCAATGACTCTTATAAGAGCGATGCGGTGGCTTAGCAGTTAAGACACTGGGCTTGTTGGCTGGAAAGCCGGCAGCCACGGTTCAAGACCCGAGCATCACATTATGGGGTGAGCTCCCATCCTCGCCCCAGTTCCTCCCGACTTAGCAATTTGAAAGCATGCAAATGTGAGTAGATAAATAGGTGCCAGTTTGGTGGGAAGGTAACAGCACTGTGACATCATGCTGGCCATGTGGCTGTGGAAATGTCTTTGGACAGTGCTGGCTCCCTCAACCAAGAAATGGAGATGAGCACCGTTCCCTGTAGTTGGCAACAACTACCGGAGTAAAATCCAGAGGGACTCTTTACTCCTATCCTATGACTTATTCTATTCTGTAATCATAAATCAATTTAATCCTGAAGAATCCTTCCCTTCCCTCCCCTCTTCTCTAAATATTTGGAACAGGCTCTATCCTTAAAAGGTCTGGATTGGAAATGAAAGCATTCCTCCTTAACTTGTTGTGTCCACTGAAAATCAATTGTACCCATAAGATATAGCAATAGCACTTAGACTTATAGACTTATATAGACTTATAGACTTATATACCGCTTCATAGTGCTTTACAGCCCTCTCTAAGCGGTTTACAGAGTCAGCATATTGCCCCCAACAATCTGGGTCCTCATTTTACCCACCTCAGAAGGATGGAAGGCTGAGTCAACCTTGAGCCGGTGAGATTTGAACCGCCGAACTGCAGCTAGCAGTCAGCTGAAGTAGCCTGCAGTACTGCACTCTAACCACTGCGCCACCTCGGCTCTTCACCTCGGGCAGGCCACCATAATGCGTCTGGCCTTCCTTGCAGAGGTAGCCCTAAGTATGCTGCAGCACTACCAAGCCCTCAAGCCACACTGGCACATGCCAAGGATGGAAAGCTTTGCTTGCTTCTCTACTCAGTGACCTCCCTGGCTGAGCAAAGAGGCTGGGGAGGGGCACAAGCCCCTTGCCACCCCCCTCTCAAAGGGACAAGGCCAGGATCTGCTCTTCCCATATGAAATTGGAGTGAATAATCTCTAGGCCAGAATAAGCTTTCCTCTCAAGACCTTTTCCTAGAAAACGACTTTCTGGGCTGGCTTGCTGATTCTGCAGTAAAAATAGCTAGTATTTGGGCCCAAGCATAGAAAGCCTTCTGTTCCTTCCATTGAGATTAAACTGAAATAAAAGAGTTGCAAGGAGGAAAAGGGATCAGCTGGTAGGAAGAAACACTGCTGATTTTTATCTTTATTTTTCCTTAGTAATTCTTCCATTAGACATTTAAAGGCCTTTTTTCTTTATATAATTACAGGACTGATATTTTTTTTAAAAAAAATAACACTTTATCATCATCTCTATTCCATCTGTCAGGGGAGTCCATTGAATCACAGGGTCTTTGATCCTTCCTCCAGCCTGGAGAGAGGATGGTCCAGCCAGCAATATTTGAAGAAAGCAGGTGAGTTCCAGGCACCACGTTCATTCCTGTCCAAAGCTGCTACATGGCCTAAGAAGAGAGACAAACCATGTGACAAAAAAGCAGCATCAACCATATACTCGATAGAGGAAAAACCCAGATTTGCAGAAACTCAAGCATCTCGTAATCCAACCCTCGACACCACCAACCTGCTGCAGCATAATAAAACGGACCACTGTTTGCATCTGTTCCACAACACACGTAGCCTCGATGCCATCTTCAAACATCAAAGTTGCAGTTCAATAGCAGAAAGATCCATTCTTGAAGTGATGAAGATGATCCAAGGATTTAAAAGCATAAATATCAGGATTTACTCTATTTTAAGGTCAGAAGAGTAGAACAGAGCAACTACAACATTTACATGTAATAATTGAAAGTTGTAGATGAGACAAATGAAGAGACTTGAGATAGAGTGGAAGTCCTTTTCATCCATTGTTCATCGTTGGCTAAACGGCAGTGGGGGGTCAAGACGTCACAGCTCCTCTACTGTTAGTCCTCACCTGCATGGGGGAAAAAGGTGAGACAAACACACCTTTAAAGTTTCCAAAAGAAAGTTACCTTCATTAATGAAACCATCTTCATTTTCAGCCAGCCCAGTTTCCACTGGAAATTGTGGAAATGCCTGCTGGACTTTAGTAAGTTGAAAGAGACACAAAGAAGTCCATCATACTGTTGCCAAAGTGTCTGGCAGAGCCATTCCCCATCTTCCCTTGGGCCCATTGACCCAAGCATTAGCAGCAAGACATCCCATCCAGGGATTCCCTAGTCCACCATCAAGCGGAACGAAAGGAAAAAGAACCCCTGCCTCTGCTCTTTTCTCCCAAGAGAGAGGTTTTACAGTGTTGGGGTCCCAAAAACAGTGGGGGACCCAAAGTTTACAATCTTATTTTCATTTTGCTACATACATTGATCCTAGTTTGATGGTCCCACAGTAGAGTAGCTGGTTCCAGGCAGAAGAGAAGAATGGGCAACCGTGTTCCTCAAAGTCCTGTGGAGCAAATGCTGAGAACTTCCTATTCTCAGGAATCTCATGGTGAAAACACACATGTGCAATTTAGGGAACATTTTTAGGCCTTTAAAGCTGCCCTCTCCCTCTATGGCTACTCTCAGCTTCTTAAATCCCAGGCTCTTTGGAAGGAGGAAGCTTTGGGATGGCATTTCAAGCAAAGGACCCTATAAATACTTTTGGTCTCTTATCTACAATTCTGGCCATGGAGCATTACAGTTAAAGAGGCCTCTTCAAGAAGAGGTCCCTGCATGAAGGAAAACAGCTCTTGTGACAAGTCAAATTCCCATGATACCTGTCCTCAAGAACAATCCCCCACTTAGATTGTTCCCATATATTGGAACATTTCACTGGAGTTCTAATACCTGATTCAGTGAATGTTTCTATAGGCCCAATTTTCCTGCAAGCTCCCCTGGGACTTTGAAACCCTTACCTTCAAAATGAAAATCATATGCTGTGTTGTTGCAGCCTGCTGAAGGACGCCTCAGAGCATGAGGCCAAAGGCCGCCTCCAGCAATTTCTTCTGTCCCCGAAACAAAAAAACAGAGGTGATGACTTGTGGAACGTTTTCCCAGCCATTCCAATACCAGAAAGGAAGTCCCAGAAATGTTGCTGAAGTTGGTACCTCTGATACATTCTCCTGTCCAATTTTCATAGAGGACAACCACATGAACCCACAGATCTCTAGGAGATGAGACTCAACACGTGGGTCCATGGCTGGTGGAACCTTGCTGAGAGATCAAAGGGGAGAAGAGACATCAGTGCCCATCTTAGTGAACTTTCCTCGGGTTCATTTTTCCGAAGAGAATAGCAGGCAAAAGAAAGAAAAGGCTGACCTGATGTCATAAACTGCAAGCAATGCAGCTAGTCCTGCCATGAAGCTGCTTAAATTGTTGTCCTCCATTAGAGCCTGGCAAGAAACGAGTGGAGAGAAGCAGAGAAGGGGAAGTCAGCCAGGCTGCTCCAGCACTCCCCTTCCTCTTTTTCCCAGCCCCTTTTGACTTGCTCATCTGCTACAGCTTCCCTGTCAGTACAAAGGGAAGTTAGCCCCAGGTTAAGGACCCTCTGCATACAAGGCCACATTTTGACAGTCCAGGGGCAGCTTTTCTCCCCCCTCCCTCTACTGCTCCTGTCTCTCTGTCCTGCTTTGGTTGCCTCCAATTGCCACCTGCCTCCCTCTTACTTACCAAGACAGCAAGGCTGTAGAGGTCCTTGTTTCTTGGCTTTAGGACTATCCGCTCTGCCTGTTTGCCCGCTCTGCTTCAGTTGAAACAGAGTGGCGATGGAAGAAAGGCCCTGAACGATGCTGCTCTCCTGCTGCAACTGAAAACAGTCAGGCTGTAAGTTGGGGAGGCAGTGGGGCATCTTGACCCCAGGGTCCCCCATGTTCTCCCTTTCAGAAGGGAAGGCTGAAACCCTTTTGGGTCTCTGTCCATTCTGAGAAATATTTTTGCACCCCACTGAGAATGGGATTCACACTTGGGAGAAAGGCTTAGCTATGGGATCCTTTAATTCCAAAGGGTACCAATTGGTTGGCCTGTCTTCCTTGTTGTCTCATGGACCTCTTCCCATAAACTTTGGCTCCTCCAGTGGTCCCTTTTATGGCAGGCAACCTAGCAAGGTGCATTCTCTTCTTTTGTGATGTCCCTTTTGGTGAAGAGAATGTTCTTCACGGTCCTGTCCTTTGTGGTGAAATCTGGGAAAGGAGAGACAGGTGCTCAGCAAAGTTTTAGGTGTCCCCCAGATGAAGACCCCCCCCAAATCAGGCTCCACTTTGCAGCTCAAGTTTCCCTAGAGACAGGAGCTGCAGGAGGAGGGGTGCTTAGTGGGTCAGGAACAGATGACTTTTTTGTCCAAATCCATAAGGTTGGGATAGATTGTGGCTTCCATCAGAGATATCCATTTGGGTATATTAATATAAAATTTTCTTTTGATTTCCTTCCAGTCATCAAGTAGCATTCCCCAGATATGGTGCCTCTGAAAATAACTGTGTTTTTTGTGTACTTCATTCCAAATAAAGTTATGCCAACCGGTTTGTAAATCGTGTCCCTCTATGGTTAGCAGTCTTTTATTTGTAAGAGTTATCCAATCTTTAATCCATGTTGCTGTCGCCGCCTGGTGGTAAGTTTTCCAATCAGGTAGCCCAAACCCTCCTTGTTTTCTTTTATCTTGCAATAATTTTTATTTAATTCTAGGTTTTTTACCATTCCAGATAAATTTCCGAATTGCTTTATCTAATTCAGTATAAAATTTAATTCAGATCTTTATTGGGGCCGTTTGAAAGAGATAGAGAATTTTCGGTAATACGTTCATTTTTATAACCGCTATTCTACCAATTAGAGAGATCTGTAATTTGGACCAAACCATCAAGTCTTTTTGAATTTTTTGTAGTAGTTTTATATAATTATCTTCTTTTATTGTTAAACATTTGGCTATCAGCCAAATCCCAAGGTATTTAACTCTTTTAGCCGTATTAATACTCAATAGATTTTCTAATTCCCTATCTTACTTTTTAGAAAGATTTTTTTGTTATTATTTTTGTTTTGTCCTTATTAATTTTTAGGCCTGCTACTTTACCAAATTCTTCTATCTCTTGCAATAATTTTGGAGCTGAATTTTTGGGGTTAGGGTTCTTCAATAATAAATGCCATGTCGTCGGCAAACACTTGAAGTTTATATTGTTCCTTTTTAATTGTCAATCCTTTGATCTGTTGATTTATTCTAACCCAATTTAGGAGGACTTCTAAAGACAAAATAAATAATAGGGGGGAGAGTGGACACCCTTTTCTGACACCTTTCATAATATGTATTTTCTCCGACATGTTGCCATTTACCAAGATATTCGCGGTTTGCAGGGAGTATATTAGCTCTATTGTTTTAATAAATTTGTCGCTGAATTGCATATATTTTAATTGTATTATAAAAAATTCCCAATTCAAGTTGTCGAAGGCTTTTTGCGCGTCAACAAATATTAGTGCCAATTGTTTGTCAGGATGAATTTCATAATATTCCAAGACATTCATAATTATTTTTGTATTATTCCGAATTTGTCTTTTTGGTAAAAAACCGTTTTGGTCCGAATGTATCTTTTGGTTCAATATTTTTTTTAATCTTTCTGCCAGAATTGTTATGAAAATTTTATAATCCGAATTCAATAAAGAGATTGGTCTATAATTTTTAATTAAAGAGCTATCAGTGTCATCTTTAGGTATCAAGGTTATATACGCCTCCCCCCACGATTTAGGCATTTTGGTTTCAATTAGTACCTCATTATATAATTCTAACATTTTCTCCTCCATGATGTTTTGAAATTTTTTGTATATTTCCGATGGAAGCCCATCTGGTCCCGGAGTTTTATTTTTTTGTTTTTGTATGGGCTTTTTCAGTTCTG
>QLTV01001315.1:632400-647891 GCA_003457575.1 Thermophis baileyi
TAAACGTTTCCTGCAACAAGGCTAAGCGTGGTCAGGGCTTAAATAGTCTAAGGGTGTGGCCACTTAGCTTGCAGCTCTACTCTCGAGGAGACCTCCTCCTGAGTAGCTACTCTTGTCTTCTAGCAGCCCTGCGTGCCCGAGCATTGAGAAGAAGAGGCTCCTCCTCTTCTTCTTCGGCCCTGATGGGCTCCTCAGGAGGTACAGAAGGCCCTGCTTGACTCTCAGCCTCCTCGCTCTCTGACTTGGACGCCAGGTACACGGGCCGATGGTACCTCGCCACAACCCCCTCATCGTCCTCCTCGCTCTCTGACTCGGGTGCCAGGTGCATGGGCCGATGGTACCGTGCCACAACCGCCTCGTCGTCCTCGGGATCCATGATCACATGCACGGGATGCTGGCGGGCCACAACAACCACTATTCAGTCAATTTATGCTTGTCAGACCTTTAACCGAATCGTGGTCTAAATTTGTCCTTGTGAATTTAAGATCTCTGGCAAGGACCTTCCCAAGGCAAAACCTCACGGGAAGGCAGGGGGCTCAGAGGACGCTTCAGAAGGAAGGAAGGGGCTCTTAGTGGGTTTGAAAAGGTTGGCCTGGGCTCTGCCTCTGCTCTATTTTGAATTTGGAAGAAGAAAAACGGTCCTTCTGTATAGATCTCCATGAAGGAGACCACTCCTGAAGACCTTCCTCCCCTCTCACTTCCCCATCCCAGGGCAAAGGGTCTGCCAACCACGATGCTCCAGGGGACTTTTGTACCCCGATATGAGTAATTATTTTTTTCCTTCTCTGGACAATTTTGAACATCAGCTCATATATGCCTTTTACAGCCAGCCTCTTCCCCCACAAAGGAAAAACCTTTGAGAAAAGCCTATGAGGAGAAGATGGAGGCCATAAGGCTAAGTCCACCCTCTTTGTTTCTGAGGTCCATCTGAATTTTTCCTCTTTAATTTTCATAGTTTTGAAACAAACAAACAAAAACATTTTTTCTTTGCCTTAATATTTCATGTGAGACTTCTACTGGAGGAGTTTGAAATAAAACATTCAGTTTTGAAAGAACCATCTTTAATTGCTGCAATTTGACCCAGAATATTTAAATATATTTTTATCCCACATTTTCTTTCTCCCCCCCCCCCACAGTGAGGTGAAATTATTATTAAATAGTTGGATAATACTTTTTAGTAATATTAAGTTCAGACATCCAAAAGATCCCTTTGTGGGTATATGTAAAACCCCAGCTAGGAGATATTTGATCATGTTGAAACAAAACTTACCAAGGTTTTTTTTGAATGTTTTAAAGACAAGTTTATTATTTCTATAAATAATTCAAGGAAGTGAACAATCCTCCTTCCTCCTCTTATTTTGCCAATAACAACAACCGTGTGAGGTGGGTCGGGCTGAGAGAGAGTGACTGGCCCAAAATCACCCAGCGGCTTTTTTGCCTCAGGAAGCATTTGTTCAGTCTTGATATAAGATACCCATTAAAGTAGCTTTTTCTGGGTTTTCCCTGATTCCTCTAATTCCTCTTTTGCCCTGATTCTGCATCTCAGCCAGATCCAATCAAATGTCAGTTATGGCTTTCTGAGCTTTTGCCAGATGGAGCTCGTTTCCCCTCAGAGCATCAGCCCCTCGGCTAGCGGCCTGGGCAGGCTCTGAAGCCGGAGGAGTCAATCCTTTCCTTGGCTGATTCCCTTCTTTGGCCGTCCCTGCCGAGCCCTCCCGAATCCAAGGGGCTGATTTATCCCCTTCCTCCTTTAACTCTCCTTGAAGCTCCTTCAGCTCATTTTTTAAATCAAGTTCGACCTTGAGGCTCTTTCTTCCGGCCTCAGTCAGCTTTCTTTCCCTCGGATGAGGCGTTTTCTTCTTCGCTGCTGGGGTCCTGGACTCTTCCTCAGCCATTTCAGAGATGGCCCCTTTTTAGGCCTTGTTTCTCTTCTTAGCCTTGCCAGCTGGCTACATATTAGTTAAAGGAAAATGGCAGGGCTCAGCCCAAAAGCTGGGCCAGAGGAAGAGCAAAGGGCTCGGCAGGCCAGAGAAGGACCCAGAGAGGACATTGGCTTTAAACCCACAAATGGTTCAGCACTCTGGTGACAAAAATGTTCCACACTGTTTTCAGAATCACATATAGACACAGATTGATTTGGGGTCTAATTTATTTATTATAAAGTGTCTAGATCCTGCCTGGGCCTGGAGGAGCCCATTAGAAGCAAACATGGGGCGGAAAAGCCTCTTTGATTTCCTGTCTGAAGCTGATGCTTTTACCTCCCTTGAAAAATATGAAGGGAAAAGGCCCATCAGACACGAGGGCTTCTTCCTTTGGCCTGAGAACGGTCAGCCCAAGTCTTCTTCTCCCTTGATAGCCTGCTGTATCTAGGAGAGACAAGGACTTTCCTGACTTGCCTCTAATGGTCACCTGGATTTTTTTCAGCCCAGATGTGGTGGGCCTAGGAGATGAGGAGAGGACTTAAAGTCATTCTTGCAAGCCCTTCGCCTTCTTTTGCGCCTCATGGGCTACTTTACCCCCTGGATTTCTTCAGGTTGTTCAGATGCAACTGGCTAATCCAAATTGCAGTTTGTAGTTTGTAAATCATATATATTACCAGTGCAATATAAAGTGGTAGTAATACTTCAAGAGATCTTGATATTATCCATTTGTTGATTCAGAAGAAGGACCACATTGCTGGCTCAGACTTCATTGGGGGTTCACTAGGATAACTAGATCTATCTGACAATTACTGCTGTTGGGCCAGGTACATCTATTCTACACTTTGGTTTTTCTTGCCTAACTGTAAGACCTTACTTTTCTCACTGTTGAATTTTATTTTGTTGGATAGGGCCCAATACTCAGGTCTGTCAAGATCCTTCTGGATCTTGAGCCTATCTTTTAAAGCTTTGACTATTTCCCCTAGCTTGGTATTGTCTGCCAATTTTATGAGTTTTCCCTTTACCCCCTCATCTAATTCATTTATGAAGATGTGGAAGAGTAGTAGGCCTAAGAAAGAACCTTGAGGCACCCCAGTGCATGCTTCTCTCCATGTAGAGGCAGTTCCATTGAGGATTTGGTGCTGGGTATTGCAGGTCAGCCAATTGCGAATCCATCTGGCTGTCATTACGCAGGTCATCATGGACCTTGACCAATTTTACAACTTTTGTTGTGGTCATTAAGTGAATGTGGCAGTCATAAAGCAAATACGATGTTCATTAAGCAAGTCAATTTTTTGCTGGACCACGAGGGGGGGAGCAGCCATCAGAACTTTGAATCTGGGTGATAGGTAGCTCTGGGCTCCATTGTATCTTTGATGGTTGCTAAGTGACCAGTCGTAAGTTGAAAACTATCTCAAAGAATTCATGTTGTGTTTATGACATGGATGGCTCCTTCCAGATAACTAGGTACACACTTTTCTATATTGAAAAATTGCTTTAAACATAGTCATCAATTTATGACATTAGAGCTCAATACTGCTGAGCAAGACAGTTGTTAAATGAGTCATGCCCCATTTCATGCTCCGTTTGTTGTTCAGTGAATCATAAGTGATTAAATGATTAGTGTGGTTGTTAAGCAAATCTGACTTCCTCCATTGATTTTGCCTGTCAGAAGCCAGCTGGAAAGGTTGCATGACTCTGCGACAGTGCAACTGTCATAAATATGAGCCAGTTGTCAAGTGTCTGAATATCGATCACGTGACCATGGAGATGCTGCAATGATCGTAAGTGTGAAAAGCGGTCATAAGCCACTCTCTTCAGTGCTGTTGTAACTTCAAGCGGTCACCAAACAAACCATTGTACGTTGAGGACTCCTGAGGGTGGAGGGCTGGATGGTGCATCATGGTCTTCCTATTGCAAGGAAGAATCTGGCCTGTCGACATAACTTCCCTGTTGAGCTTATCTGGATGAAGAAAGCAGTTGGTTCTCATGGCTTTGCTCCTTTTGAAGGCATCTGGTGATAATCTGGTGCAGAAGAGAAGAATCTCTGTTGGGCCTTCATTCTTCACTGCTTCCAGGTGATCTGGTTGCAGGTTGGAGTGTTAGAAGCATCTCTTTCGCCTCTTTCCAAGTTCATTCACTAGGAGGCAATCTACTAGAGCTCAGCTGGATCATTTTTCCAAGCCAATTTTGTTCCACCTCAACCTGTTGGCCAAATTTGGCTCTAGGCTCTGCCTCATTCTATCTACATCCTTTTCCAATAAGCAAAGGAGTCAGAAAATGATTTTAAAACATTTTATTATTAGAGGACTTTGATAAAGTGTGGGGTCCCTATGAGAAGGGGAAACCTGGCTAAAATGATTTACATTGACTTTTATATTAGCAGAACAAAGAACTTCAAAGCAAAAGTTGATTGGTTTAGAAATAGCCATTTGTCCAGTTACATCACAGGAATTAAAGCATCCAATAATATGTGAGCATAGCCATAGAAAAGAGCATTGTATTCTCAGTAAAAGAAACATTTGCAAAGGAAAAACATCAAAATGTGTCTGGGGAAGAGACATTTTCTGCACTTCCAAAGGTTGAGCTTGAATCTGTGCTTTGTTCACGGAGGCTTGAGAACAGCCAAAAATGAAACTCTTATCTGCAGTATATCTAATGCTCTCCTGCCAGTCCTGGTTTCTGAAAGAGAGACATTTTTGAGACAGTTAAGGCTTATGGGAAATTATTAGTCATACATTTGAAAAAGCAAATTTAAAATACAAAAAAAACCCAACCCCATACTTAGCCGTTGCAACAGTATTACAAAAAACATATTTCAGCTATTATAAAATCCATCCTCTGTGGCCTTCAAAGCATAAAGTCCAAAAAGGTTTCCAAGTTGAAACAAAATTAACTGTTTTCTTTTCTTTAATCGAAGCTGTCAATTTAGTGTCTTTGTTAACTCCATCAACTTTTGCAGCCATTCGTCCATGGGGCAATCAAAGTATCCTTCCATTTTTGAGCGTAGAGTATTCTTCCTCTGTCAGGATATATAACATAAAAGTTCAATTTCTTTCAAGGTCTTCATCCATTAAGCCTATAAGAAAAGTCTCTGAATGTATGTTTATATTCACTTTAAAAACCTTGTAATTAAGAGGTGAATCCTACTTCTTTGCTTTGTCACATGTCCACCATAAATGGTAAAAAGTTCCTTCTTTACATTTCCAGCAGGAAGTCACAGCTCCTCTAATGTTAAGTCACCTGCATGGGAAAAAAAGATGAGATAAATGAAGGAAAGAAGGTGGCAAATGAAAGGGAAGCCTAGGCCTGTCAACAAAATGAGAACACCTGAAGGATCCAGAGATGTTGCAATTTAATCTCTTGGTTACATTGCTGGAAACCACAAAATGGTCATCTTCAAATTACAACAGTCATCGAGTCCAGAATTTTGGTCAATTTTACAAATGTTTTTATAATAGTTGTTAAGTGAATGACATGGTCCTAAAGCAAATTATGTGGTCATGAGTTCAAATCCAGATTATCCAAAGGAAGTGGGGGGGGGGTTTGCCCAGAAAGCAACAAAAATTATTGCAAGACATGATCACATAACCACAAGATGCTGCAAATGCTGGTAAATATAGACAGGTTGCCAAGCACCCAAAATGCAATCACAGGCCTTCAAGGTGGTACAGCAGTTTTAATTCAATTTAACTTTGATGAGTACCTTCATTTATTACTTTATGAGTAATAAAGTTACCTTCATTAATGAAATCCTGATTTTCAGGCAGCCCAAATTCCAGGGGAGATTGCTGGACTTCAGTGAGCTGGAAGACAGGAAGAATTCCATTATACTGTTGCCAAAGTGTCTTGCAGAGTCATTCCCCGTCCTCCCTTGGCCCATCGACACAAGTATTAGCAGGAAGACATCCTGTCCAGGGATTTTCTAGTCCACCATCAAGTTGAACAAAAGGAAAAAGAAACCCTGCCTCCCTGCCCTTTTCTCCCAAGAGAGAAGTTTTTTGAGGATGGGGTTTACAATCTTATCTTCACTTTGCTACATACCTTGTTCCTTTTGGTGAAGAGAAGAACTTGTGGGGAGTCAACATAGACACGAGCTGCAGGAGGAGGGGTGCTTAGTGGGTCAGGAACAACTTGGCCTCTGACCCGTCCCTCTGTGCAATCTTGAATCTTGAAAGATGCAGATGTGTGTCCTGCATATCCCTGCATCTAGGTGTCCACTCCAAAAGGAAATCCTTCCTTTTCCCTCTCAGTGTCGCAGCCAAATCCAAAGCATCCACTCACCACATTGCTCCACTTTCTGGAGCTCCACACCCACGAAAACGTGTTCTCCAAAGAGCCTTGGTGCTGCCCTCCAGTCGACAGGTTGGAGAATTTGGAGCACCAGCTCCTGGGTCCCTCACCTACTTCCTTTTCCCTCCAAAGCAGGAGAAACACCTGAAAAAAGCCCTAGAAGAGAGAAAAAGGAATGTAAGGAAAGGGACCAAATAAAGCCTAATTTCCCTAATCACTTTGATTCAAGAAACTGGAAATATGATAGTCCTGGCTTGAGCTCATCACTTTTAATCTTGATTTGGTTTTACATAACTAAATGTGTTCCACAATCACGTCAGTTTATCAAATTTTTAAAAGGTTTTCCTAATTCACAGGTTAAGGCTGCTAAGTTATCCAAATCAATTGGGAAGTACTCAACCAAGTCTTTTAGCACCAATAAGGAATTAAAGAAAAAGTTGCTCTGGAACACATTTGCCTCCCCCTGCTTCCCCTTTCTTAAGAGGACAACAAATGGCTGCTCCCACCTCCTCCTCGGAATATCCCAATCCTCTGAGAAATTGGCTACAAAATGGGGAAGGTTCCCCAGAGCCCAGCAGCCTTTATGAAGACCTACTTACATCCTAGAAACCATCTTCAATCTGATCACAAACATGTGACAGTTAACTGACAGTTGAGCTGGAGGGATGACATCACAAAGCCATTAGAATCCTCAAGGAGATGACAGGCCTCCTTTGGGATCCTGTCAAAGCTCACCTTCTCCACCTTTTCTAGACACACCAATGCTAGCCCAAGGTCTCTGGGAACCTACTAACTACTCACCAAAGCTGCCTATTTATCGTCTTTTGACACAGAAGGCATGGCTCTTTGGTTCTAGACTTTGGTTTTTGGTCTTTTTTGTTGTTGTTGTTGTTGCAAAAAGGGTCAATTCCCTGTGTTATTTCTGCTTTTGTGCAGACACTAAATTCTCCTGGTTTTTAAATTTAGACATCATTTCTCATACAGCAATGCAGGTTTTTTCCCCTGCATTGGGATAGAATTGTTATTAAATAGTTGATTGATTTTGTTTAATAATATTAATTCCAAATGTTACAAGAATTTCCTTTCTGTGGGTGTATATAAAATACTATCTATTTCACCTAAATTTTTAGGAAAGGTATGATATCCATTACGTGTGACTTTTACAAAAAATATTTTTAACATTGATACTTCTGCAAATTCTTTCAATTCAGTCTTAACATGCTTGGCTGTATTACTGGAATTTGCAAAAGATCATGTATCATCTGCAAATAAACAAACAGTTTCTAGATTAAGAATGACTACGATTCCGAACTCTGTCATTTCCTTGAATTTGCATGTAAGTTAAAACTCTTCCTGACCGGACTGCCAGTTATTAAATAGTCCTGTAGTGTCATCCTTCCTCTAGCCAATGAAGAGCCAAAACTGGCCAATCGCTGTTTGAACAATCGCTGACAACCACTGAAAACAGGCTGTGTATGAAAAACAGGCAGTTTAGTGGCTCCTCCTGAAATCCTTGCCTGGCTTCAGTGGTTTGTCGGCTCAAGGTACGAGAATGCCGTCCACCATTTTTAGTACAGATAGTTCTCAAGTTACGACTACAATTGAGCCCAACATTTATGTTGCTAACAGGCCTGCCTTTGCAGTGTTCTTAGCTTTCAGACCCAATTCTATCCAATAAAAAAGTGTTTGTGGTTCACAGAGCTGGTGGAGTCTCCTGGCCATGAGAGATGAGGCCTTAGGCAAATCCTGCTCTCTATAGTCTCCCTCACCACTTGCCCATATATATAAATAAGTAGCACTGAACCATCTTAAAGCTTCCCTGAAGAGTCAGATGGAAGCAGGAGAACTTGTGGGGAATCAGTATAGACAGGGGGAGGGGTGCTTAGTGGGTCAGCAGCAGCTTGTCCTCTGACCCAACCATCTGTGCAACCTTGAATTTGAAAAGATGCAGGTGTTTCTCATGTATATGTCTACATAGAGCAATCCATTCATCAAGGAATTCTTTCTCTTTCCCTCTCAATGTCCTATCTCCATCCTAAGCGTCTACTTACCCCATCACTTCACTTTGTGGAGTTTCAGGTCAGCAATACAAGTGACCTTTTCTCTCTCAGGAAACTTGGTTCTGTCCTGCATTCAGCAGGTTGGAGAACTTTGAGCACAAGCTTCTGGATCGCTCGCCTTCATTTTCCTCCAGAACAAAAAAAAAAAAAACCCAACAAAGCTGAATTCCCTGGAAGAGGGAAAAATAAATCTAAGGAAAGGACCTGTAAGGTTTTTGAGTGCAGCTCAGAATCTGATAAATCCAATGAAACTCTGAACACGAGGCAACTGATAATCAGCTTTTATTTCTGCAGAAAGCAAAACTGGGCGACCTTTAATCTCCCACCTAAACAGAGCAGGCAGAGAGAGAAAAGCAAGCAAGTGCAAAAAAAACTTTTCTCAAACTTCTTATAGTTTACACAGCTTGGACTGATCGTCATAGTATTAGAAACATTATTTCATATTACGCAAACCTCATGATTTTTCTCAGTGCTCTGAAAACAATGGACCTTAGAAGGGGGAAATAAATATATTTTCTGGCATATAACTCAGAGCTTTGTTAGCATTCTTATCTCTCATTAGTTTGCTGAGAATACACATTTTAAGTTACAGCAAACAGAATCCACATTTTGGATTTCACAAGAAGTCACTTAGCTAGGCTAAGCTTGGCAATTCGCCTAGAGGCTTTATCTCTGCAGTTGGCACATTAGGTTACAATGGAGCTCAGCTCAGCAGGGAATCAAAGGTCAAGTTAGACACCCTCTGTATATGCTCTAATCCTTCAGGGACCCTTTCAGACCTAAGCCTACTTTCGAGAATCACTTTGATTCAATTGAGCATATATAAATCCCATAACAACATCACTATGATGGAAAGCAGCCAGAATACTAAATTAGGAATTCTGGGTTGAATTCATTAATTTTAACCTTGGTTTGTTTTTGCTTGATTGTATATGCTTCACAGACACACAGGGTTATCATATTTTCAAAGCTTTTCCTAATTCAGAGGTTAAGGATGCCATGTGATAGTAATGTAAAGCAATCAGTATAGTAAGGAAATCAGTGTTTTAACACTGTTTTAACAGTGTTTTAACATCAATAAGGAATAAAAGATAAAATTCCTCTGGAATACATTTGCCCCGTTTCCCTTTCCCAAGAGGAAAAAAAATGGGCATTTCCCCATTGGAACATCCCAATCCTCTGAGATGGGGAAGGTTCCCCCGAGTTCAGCAGTCCTTGAAAAATCCAACTTACACCTTGAATTGGAACTTTTCACTCACTGAGGAAAGGGAGTAACAGAGAGTGAAGCCCAGAGCTGGAGGGATGAGGACCCAAAGGCCCTGGAGTTTCCAAGGAGATTCCAGGCCTCCTTGCCTTTAAGCATGATGAGGTGATTGTGACTGATCACCTGGTCTAGCATTTCGGTCTCCCAAGCAATACCAGGCCAATGCCTTTGGGAAGCCACCCCCTAAAATAATAAAAACAGCCCATTTTCCCTCTTGCTGCCAAGGAGGACTAGCTCCTTTGATGCGGACTGTGTCTGAATGTGGAAGCTCCATTCAGCTCGCTGCTTGAGCAAGACTGACTGATGCATCCTCTCCCCTGCTATTAAGCTGACTTTTGGAAGCCCGTTCTCTGTGGGTGTCCCATCATCCCTGCCTCTTGGGTCAGCTTGCACCATTGTTTCTTCTTACGGGAAGACACTGTTCTTGTTCCCCTACTGCAGCACGGAGATGTTTTTATAACATCAGAATTTATATGTTTGTATACCACTATTCAATCAACTTATCCTTGTCAGACTTTTAAGCGAATCATGGTCTAAATTTGCCCTTGTGAATTTACGATCCCTGTCAAGGAATGATTGAGGTTTCCCAAAAGGTCCTGTGGAAGGCAAAACCTCAAGGAAGGCAGGGCAGTCAGAGGAGTTTCAGAAGGAAGGAAAGGGCTCTTGGGTTTGAAAAGGTTGGCCTGGGCTCTGCCTCTGCTCCATTTTGAATTTGGGAGAAGAGAGACGGTCCTTCTGTATAGATCGCCATGAAGGAGCCCACTCCTGAAGATCTTCCTCCCCTCTCACTTCCCCATCGCAGGGCAAAGGGCCTGCCAACCACGATGCTCCAGGGGTCTTTTGTAGCCAGATATGAGTAATTATTTTTTCCTCCTGTGTAAAATTTTGAACACCAGCTCTGTAAAATTTCGAACATCAGCTCATGTATGACTTGTACAGCCAGGCTCTTCCCCCATTCTTCCCCCCCAAAGGAAAAACCTTTGAGAAAATCCCCCGAGGGGAGAGGGAGAAAATGGAGGCCATAAGGCTAAGTCCACCCTCTTTGTTTCTGAGGTCCATCTGAATTTTTCCTCTTTAACTTTCATTACATAGTTTTGAAACAAAAAAAGAAATCATTTTTTCTTTGCCTTAATATTTCATGTGAAACTTCTACTGGAAGAGTTTGAAATAAAACATTCAATTTTGAAAGAACTGTCATTTTAATTACTGCAATCTGACCCAGAATATTTAAATATATTTTTATCCCACATTGTCATTTCCCCCCCACATTGAGGTGAAATTATTATTAAATAGTTGCATAATATTTTTAGTAATATTAAGTTCAGATATCCAAAAGATTCCCTTTCTGTGGGTATATTTAAAACCACAGCTATTAGATATTTGATCTGTCATGTTGAAAAAGAACTTTAAAAGGTTTTTTTTAGATTGTTTTAAACAGAAGTTTATTATTTCTATAAATAATTCAAGGAAGTGAACATATCTAATCCTCCTTATTCTTGTTTCCCCATAACAACAACCCCGTGAGGTGGGTTGGGCTGAGAGAGAGTGACTGGCCCAAAGTTACCAAACAGCTTTCTTACCTCAGGCAGCTCTCGAACTCAGAACCTCCTGGTTTTCAGTTGGATGCCTTAACCACTAGAGAAAACTGCCTCTAATACAATATTGTACCCTATCCCCACCCCAATTTTTCACTTTTAGTCCATCAGCTTCTTTCACCTGCCTGCTCATAAATCTTATTAGTATATTTCTTGGCTATGTTAAGCAAATTATGTGGTCATGAGTCCAAATGCAGATTATCCAAAGGAAGTGTTTTGTGATATATATTTTTTTGCCCAGAAAACAACAAAAGCTATTGCAAAACGTGATCGCATAACCATAACACGCCGCAAATGCTCATAAGTGTGGACTGGTTGCCAAGCACCCAAAATATGATCTCAGGACTTCGGGTTGGTGCGGCAATTTTAACTTAACCTTGATGATCAATCATAAGTTCCTTCATTTATTACTTTTTGAGTAATAAAGTTACCTTCATTAATGAAATCCTGATTTTCAGGCAGCCCAAATTCCAGGGGAGATTGCTAGACTTCAGTGAGCTGGAAGAGACAGGAAGAATTCCATTATACTGTTGCCAAAGTGTCTTGCAGGGTCACTCCCCATCCTCCCTTGGCCCATCGACCCAAGCATTAGCAGGAAGACATCCTATCCAGGGATTTTCTAGTCCACCATGAAGTGGATCAAAAGGAAAAAGAAACCCTGCCTCCCTGCCCTTTTCTCCCAAGAGAGAGGTTTCATGAGGATGGGGTTTACAATCTTCAGTTTTCTACATACCTTGTTCCTTTTCGTGAAGAGTCTCTTTTTCACGTCCTTTGTGGAGAAATCTGGGAAAGGAGAGGCAGGTGCTAAGTAGGGTTTTAGGTCTCCCCCAGATGAAGAAAACCCTCCAAAACCAGGTCCTTCTTTGCTCTCTTCCCCTTGAGACCCAATTCCATCTATGAAAATCTTTTCCTGCTTCACAGAGCTGGTGGATTCTCCTGGCTATGAGAGATCTTCTGAGTGAGGCAAATCCTGCTCTCTATATTCTCCCTCCCCACTTGCCAATGTATATAAATAAGTGCAGGTGAACCATCTTAAAGGTTCCTTGAAGAGCCAAATGGAAGCAGGAGAACTTGTGGGGAGTCAACATAGACACAGGAGCTGCAGGAGGAGGGGTGCTTGGTGGGTCAGGAACAGCTTGGCCTCTGACCTGTCCCTCTGTGCATCTTCAAAGATGCAGATGGGTGTCCTGCATATCCCTGCATCTAGGTGTCCACTCCAAAAGGAAATCCTTCCCTTTCCCTCTCAGCATCGCAGCCCAATCCAAAGTGTCCACTCACCACATTGCTCCACTTTGTGGAGCTCCACATCTACGATGAACCTGACTTGCCCAGGAGCCTTGGTGCTGCCCTCCAGTCGGCAGGTTGGAGAACTTGGAGCACCAGCCCCTGGGTCCTTCGCCTTCTTCCTTTTCCCTCTAAAACAGGAGAAATACCTGAAGAATGCCCTAGAAGAGAGAGAAAATGGAATGTAAGGAAAAGGACCAACTAAAGCCTGGTTTCCATAATCACTTTGATTCAGGAAATTAGGATGGAAAAATGATACTTCTGGCTTGAGCCCATCCCTTTTAACCTTGATTTGGTTTGACATGGCTGGATGTGTTCCACAACCATGTGAGTTTATCAAATTTTTAAAAAGGTTTTCCTAATTCACAGGTTAAGGCTGCTAACTTATACAAATCAATTGGGAAGTACTCAACCAAGTCTTTTAGCGCCAATAAGGAATTAAAGATAAAGTTGCTCTGGAACACATTTGCCTCTCCCCCCATTCCCCTTTTCTAAGAGGACAATAAATGGCTGTTCTCCCCTCTAGAATCCCCAAGGAGATGACAGGCCTCCTTTGGGATCCTATCAAAACTCACCTTCTCCACTTTTTCTACACACACCAATGCTAGCCCAAAGTCTCTGGGAACCTACTAACTACTCACCAAAGCTGCCTATTTCTCATCTTTTGTCACAGAAGGCATGGCTCTTTGGTTGTAGACTTTGGTTGCCATTCTTGTTTTTGGTCTTTTTTTGTTGCAACATCCCTTTGGCCAGGGTCAGCTCCCTGTGCTATTTCTGCTTATTAGCAGACACCTATTTCGTCATGCCAAAGTATTGTTAGACAAAGCTTTGTTTAATGACAGAGAGAGAGAGAGGAGAGAAATTCTCTCTCCTGGTTTTTAAATTCAGACATCATTTCTCATACAGCAATGCAGGCAAGAAACAAAAAAAATTGTGCGACAGATTGTACCCAAGAGAAATATTATACAGTTTAATGAATTTTCTGCGAGTCAGACACTTTTATTGTAGCTTAATTTATGACTGGAAAAATCAGATAACCAAAAAAATACAGATTTTAAAAAAAATGAAATATAGTAAAGAGCACATGTTCTTTAGAGAAACAAGAGAAGGAATAGTATCCAAAGTGTATTCAGTTTGTACAGCTTTCCGCCCAACTTCCACTGGGTGGCGAACAACCCTAAAACCAATTAAAAACAGAATTCAGGGCAACTCTGGTCTCGAGAGGGACCATGTTGTAGAAGGGAGGTTCTATGCACCCTTTCCTTTCCTTCCTTTCATTTGCCAATACCTCCCCCCCACTTAATGTTCCAAACTAAAGTTACCTTCATTAATAAAACCATCCTATTTTTAGCCAGCCTAATTTCAATAGGAAATGGTGGAAACACCTGCTAGTCTTCAGTGATCTGGAAGAGACAGAAAGAAATCTATTGTACTGTTGCCAAAGTATCTTGCAGAGTTATTCCCTGTTTTGTCCGATCGACACAAGTATTAGCAGCAAGATATCCCGCCCAGGGATTCCCTAGTCCACCATCAAGTGCCTCCCTGCCCTTTTCTCCCAAGAGAGACGTTATATCAGGATGTAAGTACAGCAGAGAACCCGAAGTTTTCAATCTTATTTTCAGTTTGCTACATACGTGAATCCTATTTGATGGCTCCCACAGTAGAGAACCTGATTCCAGGTGGATGGGAAACATTGCCAGCTGTGTTCCTTAAAAGCGCTATGGAATTGGAACAAAAAAGATCCCTTTGCTGCGAACTTCCTATTCTCTGCCTCCCGAGTCCCAGCTGATCCGGAGGGAATGGGGATTTTGCAGTATCCTTCCCCTGGAGTGGGGAGGGAAAGACGCCCACCAAGCCACGCCATGCCCACAGAACCGGTAGTAAAATTTTTTGAAACCCACCACTGCTCTGGAGCCGCCCTCTCCCTCTATGGCTACTCTCAGCTTCTTAAATCCCAGGCTCTTTGGAAGGAGGATGCTTTGGGATGGCATTTCAAGCAAAGGACCCTATAAATACTTTTGGTCTCTTATCTACAATTCTGGCCATAGAGCATTATAGTTAAAGAGGCCTCTTTGTGAAGAGGTCCCTGCATGGAGGGAAACAGCTCTTGTGACAAGCCAAATTCCCATGATACTTGACGGCTGACCTCAAGAACAATCCCCCACTTAGATTATTCACATATATTGGAACATTTCACTGGAGTTCTAACGTCTGATTCCGTGAATGTTTGCACTGGCCCCATTTTCCTTCAAGCTCCCCTGGGACTTCGATCCCTTTACCTTCAAAATAAAAATCATATGCTGTGTTGTTGCCGACTGCTGAAGGAGGCCTCGGAACATGAGGCCAAAGGCCTCCTCCAGCAACTTCTTCTCTCCCTGAAACGAAAGACAGAGATGATGCTGTGCGGAACATTTTCCCATCCGTGCCAATACCAGAAAGGAAGTCCCAGAAAGGTTGCTGGGTTGTTGACACCTCTGAAACATTCTCCTCTCCTATTTCTATGGAGGACAACCAAATGAACCCAAAGATCTCCAGGAGGCGAGACTCAACGTGGGGGTCCATGGCTGGTGGAACCATGCTGTCAAATCAAAGGAGAGAAGAGACATGAGTGGCCATCTTAGTGAACAGCCCTCTACTGCTCCTGTCTCTCCATCCTGCTTTAGTTGCCTCCAATGGCCTCTTGCCTCCCTCTTACTTACCATGGCAGAGAGGCTGTAGAAATTCCTTGTTTCTTGGCTCCGGGACTGCCATTTGCCCGCTCTGCTGCAATGGAAAAGAGTCAGGCTGTAGGTTGGGGGGCAGTGGGGCGTCTTGCCCCCATGTTCCCCCATGTTCTCCCTTTCAGAAGGGAAGCTTGAAATACTTCTGAGTCTCTCTACATTTCACATTGAGGTGAAATTATTATTAAATAGTCGGATAATCTTTTTAATAGTATTAAGTCCTAGATGTCCAAAAGATTCCCTTTCTCTGGGTATATTTAAAATCTCAGCTATTAGATACTTGATCTGTCATGTTGAAAAAGAACTTACAAAGGTTTTTTTTTTTTTTTTTTAAACATGATTATTATTTTTATTAA
>QLTV01001315.1:649281-668923 GCA_003457575.1 Thermophis baileyi
ATAGAAAAAACATTCAAAAAAATGATGGCAGCCCCCATGGAGCAGCACCGACCAATCCGGTTCGGTGACATCATCATGACATCACCAGCAGGCCGCTACTGGTTCGGGAGAACAGGTCCAAAAGGACTGGATGGTGCATCATGGTCTTCCTATTGCAAGGAAGAATCTGGCCTGTGGACATAACTTCCCTGTTGAGCTTATCTGGATGAAGAAGGCAGTTGGTTCTCTTGGCTTTGCTTCTTTTGAAGGCATCTGGTGATAATCTGGTGCCAAAGAGAAGAACCTCTGTTGGGCCATCATTCTTCCCTGCTTCCAGGTGATGCGGTTGCAGGTCGGAGTGTCTAGAAGCATTTCTTTCGCCTCTTTCCAAGTTCTTTCACTAGGAGGAAATCCATTAGAGCTCAGCTGAGCAGAAGGCTGGACTAGAAGACCTCCAAGGACCCTTTTTATTTTATGTTCTATGTTCTAGGCACACAAAGGCTCAGGATGTACTTTTACTTTTATGTAATAATATCTACTAGCCATTTCTAAAACAACAACAAACTAACAGCAAAATCCAAAATCAAAGTTATATTTTGTTCCACCTCAAACTGTTGGCCAAAACTCGCTCTAGGTTCTGCCTCGTTCTACTTTGTTTTCCAATAGGCAAATGAGTTGGAAAATGATTTAAAAACCTTTTATTAGAGGACTTTGATAAAGTGGGGACTCTATGAGAAGGGGAACCTGGCTAAAATGATTTACATTGACTTTTATAACTTCAAAGCAAAAGTTGATTAGTTTAGAAATAGCCATCTGTCCAGTTACATCACATGAATTAAAGCATCCAGTATTATGTGCGCATAGCCATAGAAAAGAGCATTGCATTCTCAGTAAAAGAAACATTTGCAAAGGAAAAACATCCAAATGTGTCTGGGGAAGAGACATTCTCAGGGCTTCCCAAGGTTGAGCTTGAGTCTTTGCTTTCTTCACGGAGGCTTGAGAACAGCCGAAAATGAAACTCTTATCTGTAGTGTATCTAATGCTCTCCTGCCAGTCCTGGTTTCTGAAAGAGAGGCATTTTCTTGAAAGTGAAGGCTTTTGGGAAATTATTAGTCATACATTTGAAAAAGCAAATTTAAAATACAAAAAATCCCCCCCCATACTTAGCCGTTGCAACAGTACTACAAAAACCATATTTCAGCTATTACAAAGTCCATCCTCTGTGGCCCTCAAAGCACAAAGTCCAAAAATGGTTTCCAAGTAGAAACAAAATTAACGGTGCTCTTTTCTTTAATCAAAGCAGTCAATTTACTGTCTTTGTTAAATCCATCAACTTTTGCAGCCATTCGTCCATTGTGGGAATGAAAGTATCCTTCCATTTTTGAGCATATTCTTCCTCTGTCAGCATATATAACATAAAAGTTCCATTTCTTGCAAGGTCTTTATCCATTAAGCCTACAAGAAAAGTCTCTGAATTTATGTTTATATTCATTTTAAGAACCTTGTAATTAAGAGGTGAATCCTACTCCAACACTGTTTTGCTTTGTCACATGTCCACCATAAATGGTATAAAGTTCCTTCTTTAGACTTCCAAGAGGAAGTCACAGCTCCTCCAAAGTTAGGTCACCTGCATGGGGGAAAAAGGTGAAACAAATGAAGGAAAGAAGGTGGCAAATAGGAAGCCTAGGCTTATGAACAAAATGAGAACACCTGAAGGATACAGAGATGTTGCCGTTTAATCTCTTGGCTACATTGGTGGAAACCACAAAAGTGTCACCCCCAAATTAGAACAATAGTTGAGTCCAGAATTTTGGTCAGTTTTAAGATCATTTTTATAATTGTTGTTAAGTGAATGACATGGTCCTAAAGCAAATAATGTGGTCACGAGTCCAAATCCAGAGTATCAAAGGGAGTGTTTTGTGATTGATTGATTTTTGGCCAGAAAGCAACAAGAGCTATTGCTTTTGTCATAGGTACCTTCATTTATTACTTTCTGAGTAATAAAATTACCTTCATTAATGAAATCCTGATTTTCAGGCAGCCCAAATTCCAGGGGAGATTGCTGGACTTCAGTGAGCTGGAAGAGACAGGAAGAATTCCATTATACTGTTGCCAAAGTGTCTTGCAGGGTCACTCCCCATCCTCCCTTGGCCCATCGACCCAAGCATTAGCAGGAAGACATCCTATCCAGGGATTCCCTAGTCCACCATGAAGTGGATCAAAAGGGGAAAAAAACCCTGCCTCCCTGCCTTTTTCAACCAAGAGAGAGGTTTCATGAGGATGGGGTTTACAATCTTCAGTTTTCTACATACAGTACCTTGTTCCTTTTCGTGAACAGTATCTTGTCCTTTATGGAGCAATCTGGGAAAGGAGAGGCAGGTGCTCAGTAGAGTTTTAGGTCTCCCCCAGATGAAAAAACCCTCCAAAACCAGGTCCTTCTTTGCAGCAATCTTCCTCTTTCCCCCCCCCCCATAAGTTTTATTTATTTTTAGTCTTTCTACATCTCATGTCGCGAGCGTTTGCTTTCTGAGTTTCATACATCCGTACAATAATCTTAACAATATTTTTCTTAATTAGTTACAATTCATTATCATTTCATTTTTAATATATCTCTTACATTTCTTTTCATCTTAATATCTATCTTTTAGTCTTTTTCCCCTTTTATTTTATCTCTATTTTAACTCTCTTTTCTTTCCCCCTTTTTCTTTTCTATTCTTCTCTTTTCATTCTAACAATCAAAGATGTGGTCTTTTCCCACCTTATACATTTCTAGTATACATGCATTTCTAGTATTAATATATTTTACTTCACTTCTTTTCTCAACAGTATTCAAAAATCTTTTTCCTCTTTTCCATGTCATCCTTACTCTTCAATACAAGCTGATTTTATCTTCATGATAGTTAATTCTATCACTTTATCACATTTCTAACAAACATTCAAAACTAATTTTCATCTCTTTTATCCCATACAAAACATGTTTCAAAGTTATCCGTTTTCAATCTTCATATTTTCTTATGTTATTTTATAATTTCATTTCTACAAACTATTCATACATATATTTAATACAATTTTTTTTCTACATTATAACTTCTATATTCATACCTTATATTCAAAAATGTTATTATTATTATTTATTATTTATTTCTTATCACCACAATTTATTCAAGATTATTTAAGTCTAATATACTAATTTAGCATGCACATTCTTATACTTTTTTATCCCTTATCTTTTACCCAGCACTCTTCCTCTTGAGACCCAATTCCATTTATTAAAATGTTTTCCTGCTTCACAGAGCTGGTGGATTCTCCTGGCTATGAGAGATCTTCTGAGTGAGGCAAATCCTGCTCTCTATATTCTCCCTCCCCACTTGCCAATGTATATAAATAAGTGCAGGTGAACCATCTTAAAGGTTCCTTGAAGAGCCAAATGGAAGCAGGAGAACTTGTGGGGAGTCAACATAGACACAGGAGCTGCAGGAGGAGGGGTGCTTGGTGGGTCAGGAACAGCTTGGCCTCTGATCTGTCCCTCTGTGCAACCTTGTATCTTCAAAGATGCAGATGGGTGTCCTGCATATCCCTGCATCTAGGTGTCCATTCCAAAGGGAAATCCTTCCCTTTCCCTCTCAGCGTCACAGCCCAATCCAAAGCGTCCACTCACTACATCGCTCCACTTTCTGGAGCTCCACATCCACAATGAACCTGACTCGCCCAGGAGCCTTGGTGCTGCCCTCCAGTTGGTAGATCGGAGCACCAGCTCCTGGGTTCCTTGCCTGCTTCTTTTTGCCTCCAAAACAGGAGAAATAGCTGAAAAATGCCCTAGAAGGGAGAGAAAATGGAATGTAAGGAAAGGGACCAACTAAAGCCTCGTTTCCATAATCACTTTGATTCAAGAAACCAGAATGGAAAAATGATCTTCCTGGCTTGAGCTCATCACTTTTAACCTTGACTTGGTTTTACATGACAGGATGTGTTCTACAGCCATGTGAGTTTATCAAATTTTGAAAAGGTTTTCCTAATTCACAGGTTAAGGCTGCTAACTTATGAAAATCAATTGGAAAGTACTCAACCAATTCTTTTAGCACCAATAAGGAATTCAAAATAAAGTTGCTCTGGAACACATTTGCCTCCCCTCACCCCAAGGGTTTCCCTAGTCCACCATGAAGTGGATCAAGAGGAAAAAGAAACCCTGCCTCCCTGCCCTTTTCTCCCAAGAGAGAGGTTTCATGAGGATGGGGTTTACAATCTTCAGTTTTCTACATACCTTGTTCCTTTTCGTGAAGAGTCTATTGTTCTTCACGTCCTTTGTGGAGCAATCTGGGAAAGGAGAGGCAGGTGCTCAGTAGGGATTTAGGTCTCCCCCAGATGAAGAAAACCCTCCAAAATCAGGCCCTTCTTTGCAGCGCTCTTCCTCTTGAGACCCAATTCCATCTATTAAAATATTTTCCTGCTTCACAGAGCTGGTGGATTCTCCTGGCCATGAGAGATCTTCTCACTGAGGCCTCAGACAAATCCTGCTCTCTATATTCTCCCTCCCCACTTGCCAATGTATATAAATAAGTGCAGGTGAACCCTCTTAAAAGTTCCCTAAAGAGCCAAATGGAAGCAGGAGAACTTGTGGGGAGTCAACATAGACACAGGAGCTGCAGGAGGAGGGGTGCTTGGTGGGTCAGGAACAGCTTGGCCTCTGACCTGTCCCTCTGTGCATCTTCAAAGATGCAGATGGTGTCCTGCATATCCCTGCATCTAGGTGTCCACTCCAAAAGGAAATCCTTCCCTTTCCCTTTCAGCGTCGCAGCCCAATCCAAAGTGTCCACTCACTACATCGCTCCACTTTCTGGAGGTCCACATCCACAATGAACCTGACTCGCCCAGGAGCCTTGGTGCTGCCCTCCAGTCGGTAGATCGGAGCACCAGCTCCTGGGTCTCTTGCCTTCTTCTTTTTGCCTCCAAAACAAAAGAAATACCTGAAGAATGCCCTAGAAGAGAGAGAAAATGGAATGTAAGGAAAGGGACCAACTAAAGCCTCGTTTCCATAATCACTTTGAGTCAGGAAATTAGGATGGAAACATGATAATTTTGGCTTGAGCCCATCCCTTTTAACCTTGATTTGGTTTGACATGGCTGGATGTGTTCCACAACCATGTGAGTTTATCAAATTTTAAAACGGTTTCCTAATTCACAGGTTAAGGCTGCTAAGTTATCCCAACCAATTGGAAAGTACTCAACCAAGTCCTTTAGCCCCAATAAGGAAGTAAAGATAAAATTTATCTGAAACACATTTGCCCCTCTCCCCATTCCACTTTTCTAAAAGGACAACAAATGGCTGTTCCCCCCTCCTCTGTGGAATATCCTAATATTCTCTGAGAAACTGGCTACAAATGGGGAAGGTTCCCCAGGGCCCAGCAGCCTTTATGAAGACCTACTTACATCTTAGAAGCCATCTTCACTCTGATCACCAACAATTGACAGAAACTGACAGTTGACCTGGAAGGATGACATCACAAAGCCATTAGAATCCCCAAGGAGATGACAGGCCTCCCTTGGGATCCTATCAGAGCTCACCTTTTCCACCTTTTCTAGACACACCAATGCCAGCCCAAGATCTCTGGGAACCTACTAACTACACACCGAAGCTGCCTATTTCTCATCTTTTGTCACAGAAGGCATGGCTCTTTGGTTGTAGACTTTGGTTTTTGGTCTTTTTGTTGTTGTTGTATCTTTGTATCTTCAAAGATGCAGATGTGTGTCCTGCATATCCCTGCATCTAGGTGTCCACTCCAAAAGGAAATCCTTCCCTTTCCCTCTCAGTGTCACAGCCCAATCCAAAGTGTCCACTCACCACATCGCTCCACTTTGTGGAGCTCCACATCTACGATGAACCTGACTTGCCCAGGAGCCTTGGTGCTGCCCTCCAGTTGGCAGGTTGGAGAACTTGGAGCACCAGCTCCTGGGTCCTTCGGCTTCTTCCTTTTCCCTCCAAAGCAGGAGAAACACCTGAGAAAAGTCCTAGAAGAGAGAAAAAGGAATGTAAGAAAGGGGACCAACTAAAGCCTAGTTTCCATAATCACTTTAATTCAAGAAACCAGAGTGAATTCAAGACCCCCCCCCGGTTCCCCTTTCCTGAGAGGCGAATAAATGGCTGTTCCCCCCCTCCTCCATGGAATGTCCCAATCCTCTCAGAAATTGGCTACAAAATGGGGAAGGTTTTCCAGAGCCCAGCAGCCTTTATGAAGACCTACTGACATCCTAGACGCCATCTTCACTCTGATCACCAACAACTGACAGAAACTGACAATTGACTGGTAGGGATGACAATACAAAGCCTTTAGAATCCCCAAGGAGATGACAGGCCTCCCTTGGGATCCTATCCACTTTATCACATTTCTAACAAACATTCAAAACTAATTTTCATCTCTTTTATCCCATACAAAACATGTTTCAAAGTTATCCGTTTTCAATCTTCATATTTTCTTATGTTATTTTATAATTTCATTTCTACAAACTATTCATACATATATTTAATACAATTTTTTTTCTACATTGTAACTTCTATATTCATACCTTATATTCAAAAATGTTATTATTATTATTTATTTCTTATCACCACAATAAACAATTTATTCAAGATTATTTAATTCTAATATACTAATTTAGCATGCACATTCTTATTCTTTTTTATCCCTTTATCTTTTACCCAGCACTCTTCCTCTTGAGACCCAATTCCATTTATTAAAATGTTTTTCTGTTTCACAGAGCTAGTGGATTCTCCTGGCCATCAGAGAGATCTTCTGAGTGAGGCAAATTCTGCTCCCTAGATTCTCCCTCCCCACTTGCCAATGTATATAAATAAGTGCAGGTGAACCATCTTAAAGGTTCCTTGAAGAGCCAAATGGAAGCAGAAGAACTTGTGGGGTGTCAACATAGACGCAGGAGCTGCAGGAGGAGGGGTGCTTAGTGGGTCAGGAACAGTTTGGCCTCTGACCCGTCCCTCTGTGCAACCTTGTATCTTCAAAGATGCAGATGGGTGTCCTGTATATCCCTGCATCTAGGTGTCTACTCCAAAAGGAAATCCTTCCCTTTCCCTCTCAGCGTCGCAGCCCAATCCAAAGCGTCCACTCACTACATTGCTCCACTTTCTGGAGCTCCACATCTACGATGAACCTGACTCGCCCAGGAGCCTTGGTGCTGCCCTCCAGTCGGCAGGTTGGAGATCTTGGAGCACCAGCTTGCCTGCTTCTTTTTGCCTCCAAAACAGGAGAAATAGCTGAAAAATGCCCTAGAAGGGAGGGAAAATGGAATGTAAGGAAAGGGACCAACTAAAGCCTGGTTTCCATGATCACTTTGATTCAGGAAATTAGGATGGAAAAATGATCTTCCTGGCTTGAGCTCATCACTTTTAACTTTGATTTGGTTTTACATGACAGGATGTGTTCTACAGCCATGTGAGTTTATCAAATTTTGAAAAGGTTTTCCTAATTCACAGGTTAAGGCTGCTAACTTATACAAATCAATTGGAAAGTACTCAACCAATTCTTTTAGCACCAATAAGGAATTCAAAATAAAGTTGCTCTGGAACACATTTGCCTCCCCTCACCCCAAGGGTTTCCCTGAGTCCAGCAGCCTTTATGAAGACCTACTGACATCCTAGACGCCATCTTCACTCTGATCACCAACAATTGACAGAAACTGACAATTGACTGGTAGGGATGACAACACAAAGCCATTAGAATCCCCAAGGAGATGACAGGCCTCCCTTGGGATCCTATCAAAGCTTACCTTCTCCACCTTTTCTAGACACACCAATTCCAGCCGTAGGTCTCTGGGAACCTACTAATCTCAACAAAGCTGCCTATTTCTCATTTTTGACACAGAAGGCATGACTTAGACTTAGAATAACTTTATTGTCACTTTGAATGTACACTACACTACATTAAAATGAAATTTGCCTACAGCTCTCAAAGGGTCACTTTTGAGGCATAGCTGTTTGGTGGTAGACTTTGGTTGCCATTCTGGTTTTTGGTCTTTTTGTTGTTGTTGCAACATCCCTCTGCCTAGGGTCAGCTCCCTGTGTTATTTCTGCTTATTAGCAGACACCTATTTCGTCATGCCAAAGTATTGTTAGACAAAGCTTTGTTTAATGACAGAGAGAGAGAGAGGAGAGAAATTCTCTCTCCTGGTTTTTAAATTCAGACATCATTTTGCATATAGCAATGCAGGCAAGAAACAAAAAGTTGTGGGACAGTTGTGGGATTTTTCTTCTACCCAAGAAAAATATTGTATAGTTTAATGAAGTTGAGCCCCAAATCACAGGATCCTCTTTAGACAAGTTCCAAAGTTGAGGGATCCTGCTTTTTTTTCAGAAAGCCAAAAGATCAGACTTTCCCTTTTTACCCAAGAGGCCTAGGCCCTAGATCTTCCAATGTGGACTGCCCCTTAGGATGGAAGCTCTATGAAGCCTCTCATTTGAATGAGACTGATTATGACAGCTTTCTGCCAGTTGTTTTCCTCGCTGTGTCCATTTGGTCCACTTCATGGCTGAGGTCCTATCATTCTTTCTGTTTGGATGAAGACACCCTCCCTTTTCTTCTGGCCAACAAAGTTCTCTTTCTCTACAAGAGAAAGAGAAAAAGAATATTCCTCCCCAACCATGTCCCTCCCCAAGAGAGAGAGAGCCATGTCTCATGATCAGCAATTACTTTCCACCTCATCCTCTTCGGTCCAATTGATTTTCAACACCAAGGTGCATTCTCCAACATGTGAAACCCTAAACCCAGTTCCAGAAGAAATGTTCCCAATGAAGAATCAATTCGCGCGATCATCACCCAGTTGTTCAGAAAGAATCTGACATCGGCTGTGTTTTTTTTTTAAGGGCAAAACTTACCCAATTTGCACCCCCTCATAAATTTGTTCATTTCTCCCTAGCAAGTATGATCCAGAGTTCGAGAATCTCTGCTTTAGAGAGTTTTCTCAGGTTTAATATAGTCCTTCCAAAGGTTTAGGGCATTTTTATTTGTTATTCTCTTAATAGTTCAACTACCTTATCTTTGCCACTGACATCATTGAATTAAAATTAAGCCTTGAACTTAATTTTGGGTTTGCACTAAAATCTTGAGTAGTATGACGTTGGATCTCAGTGAATTCTCAATTTCAATTTGGATATCAGTGGATGTCTTGCATTAGGGGGAATTGGAAGGCAGTTTACTGCTTTTTATGTTTTTTTATGGCTGTGATTGTTTTTACTATCGTTTGTGTGGTATCCGCTGCCTTCAAGCCACCAGAGAGAAAAGCAATGGAAAGAACAGCTCATCGACAGACAGACAGACAGACAGACAGACAAATAAATGCTGGGTACTGCAAGGTTTCCCTTCCATAGTTTTCAAACATGAGGGAAGGATAGGCCCCAAATCTGCTGCTGCTAATATAATTGTAAAAAGGGAACTCCTCATCTCCGTGTTTCTGAGGTCTCCTGTATATATATTCTTTCTATTAATTCTTAACTGTTCAATTTTGGAAATTAAAATTTCATTAATTCATTAACTTTGAAAGAGCCATTGTTTTTACTGTCAGAATTGAAACCACAACTTTTAAATATATTTATCTCTCTTCTTTCTTTCTTTTAATTTTTTTCTGCATTGGGATAAACTTGTTATTAAATAGTTGATTGGTTTTTTTTAAATAATATTAATTCCAAATGTTACAAGAATTTCCTTTCTGTGGGTGTATATAAAATACTATCTATCTCATCTAAAATTTTAGGAAAGGTATGGAAGTCCATGAGTTGTGACTTTTACAAAAATTACTGTTAACATTGATACTTTTGCAAATTCTTTCAACTCAATCTTAATGTGCTTAGCTGTATTACTGGAATTTGCAAAAGATCACGTATCATCTGCAAACAAGCCAACAGTCCCTGGCTTAAGAATGACTATGATTCCGAACTCTGTCATTTCCTTGAATTTGCATGTAAGTCAGAACTCTTCCTGACCGGATTGCCAGTTATGAAATAGTTCTGTAGTGTCGTCTTTCCTTGAGCTAATGAAGAGCTGAAACTGCCCAATGCTTTGAGCAATCACTGACCACCACTGAAAACAGGCTGTGTATGAAAAACGGGCAGCTTTAGTGGCTCCTCCTGAAATCCTTGCCTGGCTTCAGTGGTTTGTCGGCTGAAGGAACGAGAATGCCGTCCACCATTTTTTAGTACTGGGCAGCCTGTTCGTATCTTGGAGTTGTCCTTAAGTCAGAAGTTCTTCACCTGGGGCCTGCCTGTAGATAATTGTTATGTCCTGTTTTTATCTCTAAAATTTCTCTATTGCTCTGAAGGGCTACTGCTAGTGTTTCTACCACAATGTTAAGTAATAATGGGATAAGGACAACCCTGTTTGATATCTCTTGAGACTCTTCCTGGAGAAATACAATTCACTTGAAAGAGACTGATAACTTATTTCTCTTTAGTAATTCTTCCATTAGACATTTGAAAGGCTTTCTTCTTTTAACATAGCAGGACTGACTTCTTTAAAAAAACACCACCACTTTATCACCACTCCAATTTATCTTTTAGTCCATTCGTTTTTTTCACCTGACTGTTTACAAACTTCAGTTTAGTCTTTTTTCACTCTGTGGGAACAGAAGATGCCCTGGGTTGATCCATGCAGAATTTTCTGCGAATCAGAAACTTTTATTGTAATTTAATTTATGATTGGAAAAATCAGATAACCAAAAAATACAGATTAAAAAAAAACCAAAATATAGTAAAGAGCACAAGTTCTTTAGAGAAAGAGGAGAAGGAATAATGTCCAAAGTGTATTTATTGATTCAGTTTGAACAGCTGTCCATCTCAAATAAAGGACACTGGGTGCAAACAACCCTAAAACCAATTAAAAACAGAATACAGGGCAACCCTGGTCTCAGGTGGGACAATGTTCTAGAAGGGAGGTTCTATGCCCCCTGTCCCCTTCCTTTCACTTGCCAATACCTCCCCCCACCTTAATGTTCCAAACGAAAGTTACCTTCATGAATGAAACCATTCTATTTTTAGCCAGCCGAATTTCAATAGGAAATGGTGCAACGCCTGCTAGTCTTCAGTGATCTGGAAGAGACAGAAAGAAGTCCATCTTAACGCTGCCAAAATGTCTTTCAGAGTCACTCCCTGTTTTGGCCCATCAACACAAGTATTAGCAGCAAGAAATCCTGTCGAGGGATTCCCTAGTCTACCATCAAGTGCACAGAAAGGAAAAAGAAACCCTGCCTCCCTGCCCTTTTCTCCCAAGAGAGACGTTATATCAGGATGGGGTACCAAGTACAGCGGGGAACCCAAAGTTTTCAAGCTTATTTTCAGTTTGCTACATACATGAATCCTATTTGATGGCTCCCACAGTAGAGAACCTGACTCCAGGTGGATGGGAAACATTGCCAGCCGTGTTCTTCAAAGTGCTGTGGAATTGGGACAAAAAAGATACCTTTGATTGGAACTTCCTATTCTCAGGAATCTCATGGTCAAAACACATACGTGCAATTTAGGGAATGTTCTTTAGGCCTCTGGAGCCACCCTCTCCCTCTATGGTTACTCTCAGCTTCTTAAATCCCAGGCTCTTTGGAAGGAGGATGCTTTGGGATGGCATTTCAAGCAAAGGACCCTATAAATACTTTTGGTCTCTTATCTGCAATTCTGGCCATGGAGCATTATAGTTAAAGAGGCCTCTTTGTGAAGAGGTCCCTGCATGAAGGGAAACAGCTCTTGTGACAAGCCAAATTCCCATGATACTTGATGGCTGACCTCAAGAATAATCCCCCACTTAGATTGTTCCCATATATTAGAACATTTCACTGGAGTTTTAATAACTGATTCCGTGAATGTTTCTATAGGCCCAATTTCCCTTTAAGGTCCCCTGGGATTTCGATGGCCTTACCTTCAAAATGAAAATCATATGCTGTGTTGTTGCAGCCTGCTGAAGGAGGCCTCGGAGCATGAGGCCAAAGGCCGCCTCCAGCAATTTCTTCTCTCCCCGAAATGAAAAACAGAGGTGATGACTTGTGGAACGTTTTCCCAGCCATTCCAATACCAGAAAGGAAGTCCCAGAAATGTTGCTGAAGTTGGTACCTCTGAAACATTCTCCTGTCCAATTTTCATGGAGGACAACCACATGAACCCAGAGATCTCTAGGAGACGAGACTCAACACGTGGGTCCATGGCTGGTGGAACCTTGCTGAGAGATCAAAGGGGAGAAGAGACATCAGTGCCCATCTTAGTGAACTTTCCTCGGGTTCATTTTTCCGAAGAGAATAGCAGACAAAAGAAAAGGCTGACCTGATTTCATAAATAGCAAGCAATGTAGCTAGTTTGGCCGTGAAGCTGCTTAAATGGTTGTCCTCCATTAGAGCCTGGCAGGGAACAAGAGTGGAGAGAAGCAGAGAAGGGAAAGTCAGCCAGGCTGCTCCAGCACTCCCCTTCCTCTTTTTCCCAGCCCCTTTTGACTTGCTCATCTGTCGGTACAAAGGGAAGTTAGGCCCAGGTTAAGGACCCTCTGCATACAAGGCCACATTTTGTCAGTCCAGGGGCAGCTTTTCTCCCCCCTCCCTCTACTGCTCCTGTCTCTCTGTCCTGCTTTGGTTGCCTCCAATTGCCATCTGCCTCCCTCTTACTTACCAAGACAGCAAGGCTGTAGAGGTCCTTGTTTCTTGGCTTTGGGACTATCCGCTCTGCCCGTTTGCCCGCCCTGCTTCAGCTGAAACAGAGTGGCGATGGAAGAAAGGCCCTGAACGATGCTGCTCTCCTGCTGCAACTGAAAACAGTCAGGCTGTAAGTTGGGGAGGCAGTGGGGCATCTTGACCCCAGGGTCCCCCGTGTTCTCCCTTTCAGAAGGGAAGGTTGAAACCCTTTTGGGTCTCTGTCCATTCTGAGGAATATTTTTGCACCCCACTGAGAATGGGATTCACACCTGGGAGAAAGGCTTAGCTATGGGACCCACAGTAGAGTAGTTGATTCCAGGCAGACGAGAAGCATTGCCAGCCGTGTTCCTCAAAGTCCTGTGGAGCAAAAAAGATACCTTTGCTGAGAACTTCCTATTGTCAGGAATCTCATGGTCAAAACACACATGTGCAATTTAGGGTACGTTCTTTAGGCCTTTAAAGCCGCCCTCTCCCTCTATGGCTACTCCCAGCTTCTTAAATCCCAGGCTCTTTGAAAGGAGGACGCTTTGGGATGGCATTTCAAGCAAAGGACCCTATAAATACTTTTGGTCTCTTATCTACAATTCTGGCCATGGAGCATTATAGTTAAAGAGGCCTCTTTGTGAAGAACAACTTTTGTGACATGCCAAATTCCCATGATACTTGATGCCTGTCCTCAAGAACAATCCCCCACTTAGATTATTCACATATATTGGAACATTTCACTGGAGTTCTAACGTCTGATTCCGTGAATGTTTGCACTGGGCCCATTTTCCTTCAAGCTCCCCTGGGACTTCGATCCCCTTACCTTCAAAATAAAAATCATATGCTGCGTTATTGCCGACTGCTGAAGGAGGCCTCGGAACATGAGGCCAAAGGCCTCCTCCAGCAACTTCTTCTCTCCCTGAAATGAAAGACAGAGATGATGAAGGATCAGATGATGGAATGTATGTACAGATGAGGCCCTGGTGATCAGAGCAGGGGTGGGTTCCTCCCAGTTCGGACCGGTTCTCCTGAACCGGTAGCGGCCTGCTGGGGATGTTACAATGACATCACCGAACCGGATCGGTAGGTGCCGGTCTGTGGGGGCCGCCATCTTTTTTTTGAATTTTTTTTTTTAAATTTCCTTCTGAGCATACGCAGAAGCCGACTTCCGGCACTGTGCATGCGGTCGCCATCTTTTTTTGACTTTTTTATTTTTATTTTTTTTGGATTTTTTGTTACTGCGCATGCGCGGGAGGGAGCGAACCGGCAGCGAGGTAAGTTGGAACCCACCCCTGGATCAGAGGAAGGGTCACATGTGGAGATAGGATCCAGGTGTGGATGGAATGGACATGAGAGTGAGGAATATGAATTCTGATATAACATTTTATCTTGTCTTCATTTCTTTGCTTTACAACAAACAAAGAGCTTTGCTCTTTTCTGTCTTTTCTCGCTGCAGAGGGAGGCGGGGGTCGCGGGGGTGGGCAGGTGTGAAATCCAGCAGGTTCTGACAGGTTCTGGAGAACCGGTAGTGGAAATTTTGAGTAGTTCGGAGAACCGGCAAATACCACCTCTGGCTGGCCCCAGAGTGGGGTGGGAATGGAGATTTTGTAATATCCTTCCCCTGCCATGCCCACCAAGCCATGCCCACCAAGCCACACCACGCCCACCAAGCCATGCCCACAGAACCGGTAGTAAAAAAAATTGGATTTTACCACGGGGTGGGGGTGCTGCCTCAGACAAAACTGTTTGTTCTTTTATTCTGCTCTGCAATAGGAAGGGAGGGGCTGCACATTCGTAGTGAGACAGAAGTTAGCATCTTACCTGTTAGAAAACCACTAGCCAGGATATTAGGAACAAGAATAGCTCGCTTATAAGAAAACCCCCAAAAACCACATAGCTGGCACACTTTGCAAGATACCCGTGACCTGGGGTGAAAAACAGGTGATGTGACATTTAGCTATTTAGCATAACAAGCGTAAGGGTTTAGGGGCTGAAATCCAAATAACCAATTAATATTATCTGTTATGCATGCATTATTAGGGGAAGGGCAAAGGGTTGAATGCAACCATCCCTTGACTATAAAAATTGCTGTAAGATTCTAAACTGGGCCCTTGGTTAGCTTTCGAACCAGGGTCCTTATATCTTGGTACCAAAATAAAAGTATAATTCTGTATCACACCTTTTGTCCGGTGACTTATCGGTTTCGACACCAAGCAAGAGCCCAGTTTTGGGGAGAACAGTTTGGTGGAGAATGCGGGCAAACACGCTTGGATCCACCACTGCCTGAGGGACAAATCAAAGGGGAGGCCTCCAGGTCATGTAAGTTGGCAGTTGAGAGGAGAGTGAATGGTTCCGGTCAGGTACCTTGGCTGTGCGTCCAAACAGGGGCAGCTGCCCTTAAGTCCTCGTGAGCTCGTCTGAGCTGTGACCGGGGAACTTAAATAGCAAGGGCTCCTGGAGTGGACACGCGTGCCATCCTGGCTCAGAGAAAGGGTGACTAAGCTGCCTACTTTTGGACTTGGCCCTGAGATAAGTTCCTGGACGGTGTGGGACTCAAAGGTCGAAGCCCAGAAAAATTGAGGTGTGGACAATTTCATCATGGAGGAAGATATTGGAAACAAAAACCAGGCTTCCTCAGGTTGTGTGGCCAAGCTTGGCCATCTACAGGACGAGGTGAGACTATTGCGGGGGACGCCCCCAGGGGTTGTAAGGTGTGAAGTCCAGGGTGGAAGGAATACAACACTCTTAGGAAGACCCCTGAGAAATAGTCACAAGGATGGGTAATAAACCTCCAGGAGCCAAGGCAAAAAGGGGTAAAATCCCATATAACAAATCTAAAATGGGAACAGTAAAAGGAGGATCTCTGCCGTCAGTGCCCACAGACAGTCCCATAGGATGTATATTAGCAAATTTCCGAGAATTTGGGGGGGGGGATTTGACACGAAAGCTGCTCTGTCAAATTATTGTATGTCATGTGGCCCCAATGAGAGATTGTCATGACCAGGTGATTTCTGGCCCCCACAAGGGTCAGTGGACAGTCATCTGATCAGGGAATTAAAGACAGTTCTGAAGAAAAAGAAATGAAGACAAGAGAAAATGTTTTTATCAGAATTCATATTCCTCACGCTCATGTCCATTCCATCCACACCTGGGTCCTATCTCCACATGTGACCCTTCCTCTGATCCCCAGGGCCTCATCTGGACATACATTCCATCATCTGATCCTTCATTCCCCTTCGAGGACCTTGGGAGGGCCTACTTCCCAAAGGTCCTCCTAAAACGATCAATTCTTTTTCAATCCTTATGTGCTTTATTGACCTCATAACCAGTTGTCTGAGTAGAGGTATCACACAGGGGATGAAGGCTAGTCCTGCTACCCCACACAACAACAGGAACAACAGCTGTTTGACCCAGGCTGTTCCTGGCAACCATGAAAACCACCGGTCTGTCCAAAGCAATCTCTGTCCAATCTGGGATGCTCTGTCTTGCAGGTCCTTTGCAGCTTCTCTGACCACTCCTGATTTATTCATATAGAAACAGCATTCTTCTCCTAAAAACAAACACAAACCACTTTTCTCAGCTGTCAGGAGGTCCAGGCCCCATCGATTTTGCAACACTACTGCTGCCAAGGAGTCTATCTCTGAGGAGAGCTTATGGTCAATTCCATTTTAAACAGATTAACAGAGTTGGAAGGGACCTTGTAGGTCATCTAGTCCAACCCCCTGCTCAAGCAGGAGACCCTACACCATTTCTGACAAACGGCAGTCCAATCTCTTCTTGAAAGTCTCAAGTGATGAAGTTTCTACAACTTCCAAGGGCAAGCTGTTCCCTTGGTTGATTGTTCTCACTGTCAGAAAGTTCCTCCTTATTTCTAGGTTGAATCTCTCCTTGATCAGTTTCCATCCATTATTCCTCATCTGTCCTTCGGGTGCTTTGGAGAATAGCTTGACCCCCTCCTCTCTGTGGCAGCCCCTCAAATATTGGAACACTGCTATCTTGTCTCCCCTGGTCCTTCTCTTCGCTAGACTATCCATGCCCAGTTCCTGCAACTGCTCTTCATATGTTCTCCAGTCCC
This sequence comes from Thermophis baileyi, assembly GCA_003457575.1. Taxonomy (NCBI): domain Eukaryota; kingdom Metazoa; phylum Chordata; class Lepidosauria; order Squamata; family Dipsadidae; genus Thermophis; species Thermophis baileyi. The sequence continues at coordinate 665,987 of QLTV01001315.1, forward strand.
CTGATCATCCTGGTTGCTCTCTGTTGGGATATTCATGAGCAGGAAGAGTCATGTGATGTGATAACTCAGTCACCCAATGTGAGTAAAGTGCTACTGAGTTTGTGCAAAAAGGAATTAAGCTAGGAGCTGGACGTGTTTTTTCCAGTCTTGGGTCTGTCTCTGTAGCTCTCTGTGTGAAGACTTCATTATGATATGTTGCTGTAAAGAAGAATGTATGGTACTGTAAATATTTTGATATGATTATAAAGAAGTTATTTGATTCAGCAAAATGCAGTCAACTGTGAGAGCTTCTGATTTATTTTTCTACAACAGAGAAAAAAAAATTCTCTAACACTCTCCTCTGCACTTTTTCTAGAGTCTCAATATCTTTTTTATAGTGTGGTGACCAAAACTGGATGCAATACTTTGGCACCCTTGCCAGTGGTCCCCCATCCTTTCCCCCACTGGAGTGTCCTCCCGGGGGTCCTGACTCCTTTTGACACATAAGGAAGGTGGCCCCAGAAGGTGTACGCCAACAGCCACAGGGCCAATGATGGGAAGGTGGCTAACTCCCAACTTTACCAAGCTGTCATAGAGGTCATCATGTAGGTTTGCACCTGCCAGGATCCCGCCCCCCAATCTGGTGCCTCTCTCAAAGGCTATGATAGCGTTGGTGTTTGCCCAGAGTTCAGACATGACAGGGGCTGCGTGGTATGCCGATGGGGATGCAGACAAACACAACCAGCATCATTGGGCTAAAGTTGGGTCAGATTGGTTGACCAGACTCTGAGCTATGTCCAGTATTTTCAGCATATAATCCCCTTCCCTCAAATGTCGCATAGGCCCCTTTTTAGCCTGGATAATATCCTTCCTTCTGTCCAACTTAGGGTTTGGGTTTCGGTGATGGGCTGGGTTTGGGGCGGTGAAGGACACGATAGATGTGACGGGGGGAGCGGACTGGCTCAGATCTCTCTTCGTTTGGTGTTTCAGAGGACTCCAAACCATGGACCCTGATCCTTCCTCCCCCCTCAGGATCCCTAACAGCTCCAGGGCCCCCCTCTTGGGTGGGAGTAGGCAACTGGCCATGTTCACAACAGTCTGAGCTGTTGTTCAGGACCCTATCCACCAACAGGGCACACTGTTCTGTCCCAGCACGGCAAACCTCCAGAAAGCGACACACACACACTGTTCTTTAAACAAAAAGGCTTTAATACTAATAATTGCTTAGTATTAAAGTGAATACTAATTCTTTGCCAAAGTGTTTGTTTTCAAGCACAGAACACTTTGGCCGGGATTCCAAATATGAAAGACACAAGCAGGAAGCTGGCCAGAGCCCGGACTGGAGTCAATCCAACTGATAGGGACGAGGTTCAAAAGGCAGCCAAGATGAATACAAACAAAATTGTCTCCAGCAAGAGTGTGTGGTGTGATCCAACCTTATATAGTCTTAGGGCGTGGCCCCTCTGCCTGCAAGTTTACCTTCGAGGAGACCTCCTTCTACACAGCCACTCTTGCCGGCTAGCTGCCCTGCGTGCTCTGGCATCAATCAGAGGCCCCTCCTCTTCACTGGAGTCACTGAACTCCTGCTGAGTAGGTGCAGAAGGCCCTGATTGCGCATCGTCCTCTGGCCCTGCTTCCTCTTCGGTCTCGGACTCCGGTGCCGGCGCTACAGACCGCTCTTACCACCCTATGGACTGTTCCTGGTCGTCCGGATCCATGAGCAGCTGCACGGGACGGAGGCAAGCCACAACACACACACACAAACACCAAAAAAAGCCATAGAGGACTCATGCCTGCCAATTTGAAAATAAGTTAGGGTTGTCTGATGGGTCTAGGTCTGAGAGGGAGATAATCTCTTCAGCATGAAAATCAGGAACCTCAATGATGCCGTGCGGAACGTTTTCCCATCCGTGCCAATACCAGAAAGGAAGTCCCAGAAAGGTTGCTGGGTTGTTGGCACCTCTGAAACATTCTCCTCTCCTATTTCTATGGAGGACAACCAAATGAACCCAAAGATCTCCAGGAGGCGAGACTCAACGTGGGGGTCCATGGCTGGTGGAACCATCCTGTCAAATCAAAAGAGAGAAGAGACATGAGTGGCCATCTTAGTGAACAGCTCTCCCCTCCCTCTACTGCTCCTGTCTCTCCATCCTGCTTTAGTTGCCTCCAATGGCCTCTTGCCTCCCTCTTACTTACCCTGGCAGAGAGGCTGTAGAAATTCCTTGTTTCTTGGCTCCGGGACTGCCATTTGCCCGCTCTGCTGCAACGGAAAAGAGTCAGGCTGTAGGTTGGGGGGCAGTGGGGCGTCTTGCCCCCATGTTCCCCCATGTTCTCCCTTTCCATCCTGCTTTAGTTGCCTCCAATTGCCACCTTCCTCCCTCTTACTTACCATGGCAGAGAGGCTGTAGAAATTCCTTGTTTCTTGGCTCCGGGACTGCCATTTGCCCGCTCTGCTGCAATGGAGGTTGTAGGTTGGGGGGCAGTGGGGCGTCTTGCCCCCATGTTCCCCCATGTTCTCCCTTTCAGAAGGGAAGCTTGAAATACTTCTGAGTCTCTCTACATTTCACATTGAGGTGAAATTATTATTAAATAGTCGGATAATCTTTTTAATAGTATTAAGTCCTAGATGTCCAAAAGATTCCCTTTCTCTGGGTATATTTAAAATCTCAGCTATTAGATACTTGATCTGTCATGTTGAAAAAGAACTTACAAAGGTTTTTTTTATTTTAAAAAAACACAGATTATTTTTATAAATAATTCAAAGGGGATGAACATACCTAATCCTCCTTCCTCTTAATTTCCCCATAACAACAACCCTGTGATGTGGGTCGGGCTGAGAGAGAGTGACTGGCCCAGTCTCCCAGTGGCTTTCTTGCCTCAGGCAGCACTCGAACTCAGTGCCTCCTGGTTTCCAGCATGGTGCCTTAACCACTAAAGCAAACTGCCTCTAATACTACC
>QLTV01001315.1:668998-689445 GCA_003457575.1 Thermophis baileyi
CACATTGAGGTGAAATTATTATTATTAAATAGTCGGATAATCTTTTTAATAGTATTAAGTCCTAGATGTCCAAAAGATTCCCTTTCTCTGGGTATATTTAAAATCTCAGCTATTAGATACTTGATCTGTCATGTTGAAAAAGAACTTACAAAGGTTTTTTTTTTAAAAATTTAAACAGGATTATTATTTTTATAAATAATTCAAGGGGGATGAACATACCTAATCCTCCTTCCTCTTATTTTCCCCATAACAACAACCCTGTGATGTGGGTCGTGCTGAGAGAGAGTGACTGGCCCAGTTGCCAAGTGGCTTTCTTGCCTCAGGCAGCACTCGAACTCAGTGCCTCCTGGTTTCCAGCATGGTGCCTTAACCACTAGAGCAAACTGCCTCTAATACTACCATGGACTTTATACCCACCCCAATTTTTCTTTTTTAGTCCAGCAGGTTCTTTCACCTGCCTGATCACAACACTTATTAGTATATTTATTGGCTTTTGCATTTGATTGGCCTTAGGAGAGAAGAATCTATGGACACCCTTGATCTGAAAAGAGTTTGACATTGTTGATGGAATTATTTGTTAGCACAGTGATGGCGTTCGGGGAAAAGCTGTTCTTGTGTCTAGTTGTTCTGGTGTGCAGTGCTCTATAGCGTCGTTTTGAGGGTAGGAGTTGACACAATTTATGTCCAGGATGTGAGGGGCCTGTAAATATTTTCACAGCCCTCTTTTTGACTCGTGCAGTATATAGGTCCTCAATGGAAGGCAGGTTGGTAGCAATTGTTTTTTCTGCAATTCTAATTATCCTCTGAAGTCTGTGTCTGTCTTGTTGGGTTGCAGAACCAAACCAGTAGCCTTTTAAAGTAGCCTTTTCTGGGTTTTCCCTGATTCTTCTAATTCTCCAATTATTTCTTTTGCCCTGATCCTGCATCTCGGCCAGATCCAATCAAATGTCAGTTATGGCTTTCTGAGCTTTTGCCAGATGGAGCTCGTTTCCCCTCAGAGCATCAGCCCCTCGGCTAGCGGCCTGGGCAGGCTCTGAAGCCGGAGGAGTCAATCCTTTCCTTGGCTGATTCCCTTCTTTGGCCGTCCCTGCCGAGCCCTCCTGAATCCAAGGGGCTGATTCATCCCCTTCCTCCTTTAACTCTTCTTGAAGCTCCTTCACCTTGTTTGTTTAATCAGGTCGACTTTCTTGCCCTCGGATGAGGCGTTTTCTTCTTCGCTGCTGGGGTCCTGGACTCTTCCCTCTAGGCCTCAATTTCTCAGCCATTTCAAAGATGGCCCCTTTTTATGCCTTGTTTCTCTTCTTAGCCTTGCCAGCTGGCTACATATTAGTTAAAGGAAAATGGCAGGGCTCAGCCCAAAAGCTGGGCCAGAGGAAGAGCAAAGGGCTCGGCAGGCCAGAGAAGGACCCAGAGAGGACATTGGCTTTAAACCCACAAATGGTTCAGCACTCTGGTGACAAAAATGTTCCACACTGTTTTCAGAGTCACATATAGACACAGATAGATTCGGGGTCTAATTTTTTTATTATAAACTGCCCAGATCCTGCCTGGGCCTGCAGGAGCCCATTAGAAGCAAACATGGGGGCAGAAAACCCTCTTTGCTGTCCTGTCTGATGCTGCTTCTTTTATCTCCCTTGAAAAATATGAGGGGAAAAGGCCCATCAGACATGAGGGCTTCTTCCTTTGGCCTGAGAACTGTCAGCCCCAAGTCTTCTTCTCCCTTGATAGCCTGCTGTATCTAGGAGAGACATGGACTCTTTCCTGACTGGCCTCTAATGGTCACCTGGATTTTTTTCAGCCCAGATGTGGTGGGCCTAGGAGATGAGGAGAGGACTTAAAGTCCTTCTTGCAAGCCCTTTGCCTTCCTTGGCGCCTCGTGGGCTACTTTACTCTCTGAATTTCTTCCGGTTGTTTAGATGCAACTGGCTAATCCAAATTGCAGTTTGTAGTTTGTGAATCATAATTTATGCCTTTTGTGTGAATTGTGCAATAATAAGTTATCTGCAGTAGTAAGTTGCTCTTCGTGTGTTTTCTTTTTCTTAAAGGAAGCCAAATACATATGTCTCATGACATCATGTGTTATGCAAACCCAACTTTGGCCTCGTGGTGAAGGCACTAGCCTAGAAAGCGAGAGACTGTGAGTTCAAGTCCCACCTTAGCCATGAAAGCTGGCTGGGTGACTTTTGGCCAGTCACTCTCAGCTCAAGCCACCTGACAGGGTTGTTGTTGTTGGGAAAAGAGAAGGAAGAAGGTATGTTGGCTTTGTTTGCTTTCTTGAGTTATTTGTAAAAGTGATAAAGGTGGGATATGAACAAACAAACCTAAGAATATAGGTCAGATGAGTACAGCATGTTTGATTAATTATGGAGAACCTCCAAGTACCTTTTAATAATGCTAATAATTATAAAAAGATATGGACTTTAAGTAATAATGCTGTCCACTTTCCTATTTTTGTTTTTCCTACTTGCTAGTCTGTCATAATTGCTTGTATACTCTTGGAATAGTAATAGCAGTGGCACTTAGACTTATATACCACTTCACAGTGCTTTGCGGCCCTCTCTAAGCGGTTTACAGTGTCAGGATATTGCCCCTAAAATCTGGGTCCTCATTTTACTGACCTCAGAGGGATGGAAAGCTGAGTCAATCTTGAGCCAGTGAGAATCAAACTGCTGGTAGTCAGCAGAATTAGCCTGCAATATTGCATTCTAACCACTGCGCCACTACAGCTCTTAATAGGAATAGGAATTGCTCCTTTGATCCTCATTAAACGGTTCACCTGAAAATTCAGTATTACTAAAACACTATGTTTACAAAAGTATTGTCCAAATCAGGCTCATATCATATCATAGAACATAGAACATAAAATATAGAAGGTTGGAAGGGACCTTGGAGGTCTTCTAATCTAAACACCTATCCATGGCAGGAGATCCTATACCATTCCTGACTTTCTTTTGGCTTGATGGGATCATAGAAGAATAACAGAATAACAAAACAGAATAATAGATTTGGAAGAGACCCTTTAGGTCCTCCAGTCCAACGCCCCCACCCAAGCAAGAGACCCTATACCTGTTCAATCTCTTCTTAAAAACCTTCAGTGATGGAGCAACCACAACTTCTGAAGGCAAGCTCTTCCACTGGTTTAATTTTCTCACTTTTAGGAAATTTCTCCTTAGTTGTAGGTTGCTTCTCTCCTTGATTAGTTTCCATCCATTGTTTCTTGTCTTGCCTTCTGATACTTTGGAAAATAGGTTGACCCCCTCTTCTTTTTGGCAGCCCCTCAAATATTGGAACATGGCTATCATGTCGCACCTAGTCCTTTTCTTCACTAGAATAGACAAACCCAATTCCTGCAACTGTTCTTCATATGTTTTAGTCTCCAGTCCCCTAATCATCTTTATTGCTCTTTTCTGCACTCTTTCCAGAGTTTCTACATCTTTTCTATAATATGGTGAGCAAAACTGGATGCTGTATTCTAAGTGTGGTCTTACTAAGGCTTTTTAAAGTGGTACTAATACTTCATATGATCTTGATTCTATCCCTCTGTTAAGGCAACCTAGGATTGAGTTTACATTTTTGGCTGCCGCTGCACACTCCTGGCTCATATATATTGGGGGAAATAAAAAGCAAACAGCATGGCAATACAAGGGGAATTAGGCTGGAAGCTGACCAAGAGCTGTATCAGTGACTCTTGCTCAGTCAGCTAGCTGAGTGGAGCTTCCATATAAAGAGACAGTCTACAACCAAAGAGCTATGTCTTCTGTGCCAAAAGATGAGAAATAATCAGCTTTGGTGATTTGTTGTAGGTTCCTAGAGACCTTCTTTTGGCATTGGTGTGTGTAGAAAAGGTGGAGATGATGATCTTGGATAGGATCCCAAAGGAGGCCTATCATATCCTTGGGGATCCCAAAGGAGGTCATAATCATATCCTTGAGGACTCTACTGGCTTTATGATGTCATCCATCCAACTGTCAGTTTCTGTCAGCTCTCAGTGATCTGAGTGAAGATGGCTTCCAAGATGTAAGTAGTCTTCAGAAGGGCTCCTAGGCTCTGGGGGATCGTCCCCATTAAGCCAACTTCTCAGAGGATTGGGAGATTCCAGGGGTGAGAACAGCCATTTGTGATCCCCTTAGGAAAAGTAAATAGGAGGCAAACGTGTTCCAGAGCAGTTTTACCTTTCATACCTGATTGGTGCTGAAAGACTAGATTGATTACTTTCCAATTGTTGGGGATCACTTACCATCCTTAACCTCTGAATGAGGAAAAGCTTTTGAAATTTTGAACAACTCAGGTGCCTGTGGAATATGTCCAGTAATGTAAAACCAAACCAAGGTAAAAGTGATGACTCCAAGCCAGGAGTACTAATTTTCCACTTTGGTTTCTTTAATCACAGAGTGTTGTTATGTGATAGAACATGTGTTCAATTGAATCAAAGTGATTCTAGAAAATACAATCCTATCCTTTCCTTTCCTTTCCTGACATTCCCTTTTTCTCTTCTAGTGTTTTTCATGTTTTCAAAAGAAAAGAAGGAAGGTGAGCAATCCAGGAGCTGGTGCTCCAAGTTCTGCAACCTGCTGACTGGAGGATAGCACCAAGTCTCCTGGGGGAAAAACAGTCAAATTTATTATTGACATGGAACTCCAAGATGTGGAGCAATGTGGTGAGTAGATGCTTAGAATTGGGCTGGGGCATTGAGAGTGAAACATTCAAGGTCACATAGAGGGAAGGGTCAGAGGCCAAGCTGCTCCTGACCCACCAAGCACCGCTTCTCCTGCAGCTCTTCTGTCTATACTGACTCCCCACAAGTTCTCCTGCTTCCATTTGCCTCTTCAGGGAATCTTTAAGATGGTTCAGTGGCACTTATTTATATATATGGGGAAGTGGGGAGGGAGAATATAGAGAGCAGGATTTGCCCAAGGCCTCAATGAGAAGATCTCTCATGGCCAGGATACCCACCAAGCTCTGTAAACCAGAAAAAGCTTTTTAATAGATGGAATCAGGTCTCAAGGGGAAGAACGCTGCAAAGGTTGGCCTGATGTTGGAGGGTTTTCTTCATCTGGGGGAGACCTAAAGCTTTGCGGAGGATCCCAGCACCTGCCTCTCCTTTTTCAGATTTCTCCACAAGGGTCAGCACCAGGAAGAAGAAGATTCTCTTCATGAAAAGTGTTAAGTTGGGTGATTGAAGAAGAGGCAGGACTCTGAATAGTCACTTCAGCTCTTTATTATGGTAATCAGCATAGAACAGAGAGATCTTTTGCCAAACCCGGACAAAGCTCTCTTTTAAAGGGGTCTGTCAGGCAGCCTGGCCACTGACAGCTCTTTAATTTCCCACCCGCTCGAATAGACCAATGAGCGGTTAGTATGTTAATTCCCTGTTTGCTGCCAGACCGGAGTGACACCTTATGCTGTCTATTTACATGTCTAACAAAAAGGGACATCAAAAAAGAAGACAGACTAATGTTTGTGGCAAGAGATCCATGAGAGGACCAGGAAGAGAGGCCAACCAATAGGTACCCTTTGGAATTAGGGGTTCCCATGGCTGGGCTTTTCCCCCAGGTGTGAATCCTAGTCTCAGTGTCGTGCAAAAGATTCCTCGGGATGGAGGGAGACTCAGAAGAGTTTCACACTTCCCTTCTGAAAGGGAGAACATGGGGGATCCTGGGGACAAGACACCCCACAGCCTCCACAATTTACAGCCTGGCTATTTTCCATTGCAGCAGGAGCGCATCCTGGTTCAGGGCCTGTATTCTATCGCCACTCTGTTTCAGCTGAAGCAGAGCAGGCTAATGGCAGTCCAGGTTCCCATAAACAAGGACCTGTATAGCCTTTCTGTCTTGGTAAGTAAAAGGGAGGCAGGTGGCAATTGGAGGCAAGCAAAGCAGGGACGGAGAGACAGGAGCAGGAGAGGGAGGGAGAAAAGCTGCCCCTGCATTTCCAGAAGGGTCAGTGGAAGTTCAACCAGTCCATCAGAGAAACAGAATGCAACTATCATCACCTGGCCCTGAAAAGGTTGCTTAAACTGGGGCTAAGTTTCCCTTGTTCTGACAGAGAACCTGTAGCAGATGAACAGGTCAAAGGGGGCTGGGAAAAAGAGGAATGGATGGGCTGGAGCAGCCTGGCTGACTTTCCCTTCTCTGCTTCTCTCCACTCTTGTTTCCTGCCAGGCTCTAATGGAGGACAACCATTTAAGCAGCTTCACAGCAGGACTAGTTGCATTGCTTGCTATTTATGACATCAGATCAGCCTTTTCTTTCTTTTGCCTGCTATTCTCTTGGGAAACATGAACCCGAAGGCTGTTCACTAAGATGGGCACTGATGTCTCTTCCTTCCTTTGATCCCCAGCCATGGACCCACGCGTTGAATCTCTTCTCCTGGACATCTTAGAGTTCATGTGGTTGTCCTCAATAGGCCAAGAGAAGACAGGGAATGACTCTGCAAGACACTTTGGCAACAGTACGATGGACTTCTTTCTGTCACTTCCAGCTCACTGAAGTCCAGTAGGCATTTCCACAATTTCCGATTGAAATTCAGCTGGCTGAAAATAAGGATAGTTTCATTAATGAAGGTAACTTTAAGGGTGATGGTGGTGGTAAGATATTAGTTCATGAAATGTAGGAAAGCAAGCCACAGCTTAATTGAATTTAATCAAATTAAATCCCTAACCCTAACCCCAACCCAAATCAAATTAAACCCTAACCCTAATGTCTAATCCTAACCCATACCCTAACCCACCCCCCACCCTAACCCCTAACCCTCATCATGCTTTTCCAATATGTGTGAAATTTTGCCATGCATTTTAAAGAATACAACCCGTTAAGATTTATTCCCCATCAATAATGGTTATCAATCCAGACACCTGTCAGAAAAAGTAGCCAACAAACTTAGTTACATCACTACCTAAGGGTCAAAACTAATCCTGAAGCAAAGGTCTTAACATCGTAACCATCTTAAATCTTAAAAATCGTACATCTGAACACAGAAAGAAAGAGATTAAGATGCTGCTTTCCAGGGTAGTTCCTGGTGTTTCAAGAAAGAACCTGGAGAACCATTCACCCATTTTCAGCCTGGCAGCCTAACTGGGCGTACCTGATCAGCTGTGGATCAAGGTTCACTGGCACCCAACAGGTGACGTCCAGAAAATGTGGAATGGGAACCACACTGTCCTGTTTCACCGCTATTGCATTGCTCCAGAGGTGATGAGACAGAACATCAAGGCAGCTCAGCTTCCTCACCACATCTCTCAACATTTGCAAGGGGTTGGTGGAAGAAGCACCTTTCCATCCTGATGTCACTCAGATGTTCTCCAAAGTCATTTCTGCTTCATTCCTGCCTGTCCTTGCTGGCCTTGTGTTCGTCAACTGAACCAATTTTGCAGAAAATTCACAAGCTTGTACATTGTAGCTGCTCCTCGGAGAATGGTCTGCAGAGGCTGAAGACAGTCCTTCCTTTTCTCACAGCAGAGCAGGGGCAAATGGGGAGGTGGGAGAAGTATGGGAGAAGTGACTCAACTTTTGTCTCAGCAAACTAGTTGTTGTCCTCCCATCATAGGTTCTATTTTTGCTTTCTTTCAGTGACGGGCACTCATATTGGGCAGGAGAAGGACCATGAGTCACCTCCTTCCCAGACAGGAGATGAAGGACCACTCTTGGCAGACTTCCAAGATGAATTCCATATGCTGAAGGAGCTCCTGAGTTTGCTGACACTGAACCGCTTTTTTCTTCCATTGAGCCTCTCCATCAGAAGACCCCCAAGAAGGGCCTTAGAGGAAAGTGTCCCAAACCTGGATCCCCACTTTTATCAAAGAGATCCAGGATCAGTGTGACAAGAGGGCCCAATCCTCAAGGCAGCCATGTCTTCTGTTCAGATCCTGTGGGCTCTAAATCACCTAAATGGAAAGAAAAATCCCTTTCATTGAAGAGCCTCCTGCCAAAAAAATTCAAGGAAGAACAGAAGAAAACTTAGCATCATGTATCCTCTAAGACCTGGGCAAAAGGGCAGCTTCTCCAAACTAAAGAGAAAGCAAGGGAAAATGTGAGCCTATCTGGGACGAAAAATAAAAAAATGCTACCCCAAAATAGAAGTGGAAGAAGCAGCAAATCTAGTACCAAGGACCAACCTGGCTTTAAAAGTGATGGAGCCTGTACTAGTGTTTCATCTGTGGGGAACTAGAACATTAATTGTTTCCTTCACACCCACTATCCAACCTTTATCCCATGATCTGCCTAAGCCACAATCACAGCCTTAGCAAAAATGTCATTACTTGTTGTGTCTTTGTCGACTCAGCCACCAAAGCCTCTGGAAAAGCAGATGCCCCTTGCTGCAATCCCTGCCACAAAGCCCTGGGATTCTGGATTTCCACACACCAGGGTTGGAGAATCCAGGCTGGATGGGCCTTGGAATCTATCATGGATGAGCAACGACCCCTTCGGGAGATGGAGCAAGAAGCTCAGTAGGAGAGAGAGGTGGCAGCCTGCTGGTCTTCGTTGGGCACATTCATATTTTATTGTAGTGGTCTTGGTCCCTTCTAGTGCTGAGGCTCCAAAAGCTAAGTGACTGCCTCCAGCTCCCCCACCCACCATCTGTCTCCCCCCCATCACTGCCTTTGGCTGCCCTGCACTCTCTTAGCCACAACCCAGGAAGCTGCAACTGCTCTAGCCCAGTCCTGGCCACAGCCACCCTCGCCACTCATGCCACTCTGAGCTCGCTGCCCCAGCTGCCCTTCCCTGTCTGAGCTGCCACTGTGGACGAAGAGTGCCCTGCCTAGCTGCAAAACTGAACTGTGGATGGGCATCAGGCTGCAAGAAAAACCTAGAGAGGAAATGCTTCTCCTAAAATAATACCTCCTCCAATACCTGAGTTGCCAACACTAAAAGATTTTCCTTTTGGATTAACTTTATCTATGTATTTATATAATGAAATAAGTGTATATGATTGTCTTTTTGGATCTATAATATAAAATGTAAAATTCATTGTCTAGAAAGAAATCCAAAAATGTTTATAAGCTCCTACTTAGAAAACATATATAGACAAGTAAAACAATTATACAGGTACTGACTGTTAGGAAATTTCTCCTTAGTTTCAACTTTCCATTCTTTCGTGTCCTGCCCTCAGGTGCTTCAGGGAATAGGTTGATCCCCCTTCTCTGTGGCAACCCCTCAAAATTGGAAGACTGCTACCATATCATCCCAAGCCCTTCTTTTCTCTAGACTAGATATATCCAGTTCCTGCAACCGCTCATCATATGCTTTAACCTCCAGTCCCCAGTCACATTTGTTGCTGTTCTCTGTTCTCTTTCCAATGACTCAACATCTTTTTTTGAATCACAGTGACCAAAACTGGATGCAGTATTCCAAGTGCGGTCTTACCAATGCAATATAAAGTGGTAGTAATACTTCAGGACATCTTGATAATATCTATTTGTTGATTCAGCAGGATGACAATATTGGATTTTTTGGCAGCTGCACCACATTGCTGGCTCAGACTTCATTGGGGATTCACTCGGACAACTATATCGGTCTCACAATTACTGCTGTTGAACCAGGTGCCACCTATTCTACACTTGTGTGTTTGGTTTTTCTTGCCTAAGTGTAAGACTTTACTTTTCTCACCGCTGAATTTTATTTTGTTGGATACGGCCCAATGCTCAAATCTGTCAAGATCCTTCTGGACCTTGAGTCTATCTTTTTAAACTTTATGTCAGCGTTCCAAGTAATGCACCCATAGAAAACAAACTCCGAGGCACTTGAGTTCCTCAAAGAACAGTTTATTGGATACATCATTTTGGCACAAACTGGTGAAAACCGACTCTGAGGTTTCCCGCGGCTTTCACCTAATTAAAAGTAAAAGTTTTCCCCTTCCCCCCAAGTCACTGGTCACGCTGTCCAATCCAGGTGCTGGCTGGTTGCTGGGTTACTGGCTCCTCCTCTGGCCAGCCACCTGTGAGAATGTCCTTGGTTCCCATAGGAAAACTTTATTGTTTTGGCTACAAAACCCCATCTAACTATTTCTCCCCTCCCACTGCTGTGTGGCAACCCTGAAGCCTCCAAGATGGCTTCGGCCAGGCACACTTCAGGGTTGACACTTTGACTATTACCCCTAGCTTGGTGTCATTTGCAAATTTGATGAGTTCCCCTTTTATCACCTCATCTAATTCATTTATGAAGACTTGGAAGAGTACTGGGCCTAAGAAGGAATCTTGAGGGACCCCAATGCATGCTTCTCTCCATGTAGAGGCAGTGCCATTGAGGACTTCATGCTGGGTATGGCAGGTCAGCTGATTGCAAATCCCTCTGGCGGTGGTACTGTCTGTCCTGCCAAAAAGCAGGTTGTGGTCTACTTTGTCAAATGCCTTCCTGAAGTCCGAGTATATGATGCCCATCGCATTTGGTTGGTTGGCTAACTTAGTCACTGTGTCAAAGAATGCGATAGGTTTTGTCTGGCATGATCCAAAGTGACTTTGGGCCAATTCATTTGTCAACTCCAGTCTACTTTTCAGAATTTTTGTATTGGGGGAAAATGAGAGAAGGGAATGTACACCTGCTGGGAATTCTGGACAGAAAGTCAGGATAGAAGTGGAATAAAGGAATTATGTAAGTAGTCCTCAACTTTCGACTGTAATTTTGCCTGTAATTACAGTCACATATCCTGAGGGTCATAAAGTGGATCATCGTGGCACTTGACCAATTTTACAACTCTTGTTGTGGTGGTCGTTAAGTGAATGTGGCAGTCATAAAGCAAATGCCATGGTCATTAAGCAAATCCCTTGTTCACTATGTGGTGTTTTTTCAAAAATGTAGTTAATCTATATAATGTGACCATGGGAAGCTGCAAACGGCTGTAAATGTGGGCTGGTTGTGCAGGGCCCAAAGTGCAGTCATGTGACCACAAGGGGGGGCAGCCCTTAGAACTTTGAATCTGGGTCATAGGTAGCTCTGGGCTCTGTCGTACCTTTGAATGGTCGCTAAGTGACCAGTCATAAGTTGGGAACTATCTGCAAATAATTCATTTTGTGTTTATGACACACGGATGGCTTCTTCCAGATATCTAGGTACACACTTTTCTATATAAATTTTTTTGCAAGAAAGAATCTGGCTTCTGGACATAACTTCCCTGTTGAGCTCATCTGTATGAAGAAGGCAGTTGGTTCTCTTGGCTTTGCTCCTTTTGAAGGCATCTGGTGATAATCTGGTGCAGAAGAGAAGAACCTCTGTTGGGCCATCATTCTTCCCTGTTTCCAGGTGATGCGGTTGCAGTGTCTAGAAGCAGAGTGTCTGGAAGCATCTCTTTCAACTCTTTCCAAGTTCATTCACTAGGAGGAAATCTACTAGAACTCAGCTGGATCATTTTTTCAAACAGAGGTCTGGACTAGAAGACCTCCAAGGACCTTTCCAAGCCTGTAATTCCAGGTTCTATGTTCTAGAAACCCAAAGGCTCAGGAAGTACTTTTACTTTTATATATAATACTTTTAGCCATTTCTAAAACAACAAAAAAACTATCTAAAAGCAAAACCCAAAATCAAAGTTACATTTTTTCCCCACCTCAAGCTGTTTGCCAAATCTGGCTCTAGGTTCTGCCTTGTTCTACATCCTTTTCCAATAAGCAAAGGAGTCGGAAGATCGTTTAAAAGCATTTTATTACAGTACTTTGATAAAGCAGGGACTCCCTATGAAAAAGGGGAACATCGCTAAAATGATTTACATTGACTTTTATATTAGCACAACAAAGAACGTACTTAGCCGGTGCAACAGTACTACAAAACCCATATTTCAGCTATTACAAAGTCCATCAAAGCACAAAGAGGCGTTGGCTTACCTGAACGGTCTTCTCTGTGCGCTGCGGGGAGAGTCCAAGCTGGGTTAAACTTTGGTTGGTTGTCAAGGGACTGAGTTATTTTTAGATGAAGCACGCCCTCTCTGCTACGCTGGCTCCTGACCCGGCAGTTTCAAAATGAAGGCGGAGAACCCTCAGATGGAAGGATGTGCAAGAAGAAGCCGTAGCGACCCTGGACCTCCTAAAGCCAGGGCGGGTTTGGACTCTCCCCACAGCGCACAGGGAAGACCGTTCAGGTAAGCCAACACCTCTTCTCCTGTGCGCTGCTAAGGAGAGTCCAAGCTGGGATATACTCAAGCTTAAGTCTCGTGGGCGGGAGAAGGTTGGTCCAGGGGAGCAGAAGTGGAGCAGACCCTCTGGAGTACCCTCCTGCCAAACGCAGCCTTGGCTGAGGCAAACAAGTCCAGTTTATAGTTCCTGACGAATGGCAAAGGCGTAGGCCACGTGGCAGCTTTACAAATTTCTTCAACCGAGGCCTGCATGGCCCATGCCGCTGAGGTGGAATGCGCGGTTATCCCATCCGGGACAGGCCTTGACTGTCCCTCGTAAGCGCAAGTGATGCACGCTTTGAGCCAGCGGCTGATAGTCTGGGATGAGACCTTGCGACCCATGGAGGCCGGTTGAAACGCGACAAACAGTGCTTCTGATCTCCGGAACGAAGCAGTCCGTCTGATATAAATCTGGAGAGCCCTCCTCACGTCCAATTTGTGCCAACAATGTTCCAATGGATGCCATAGGTTGGGGCAAAAGTCCGGCAAAATCACCTCCTGGGCCCGGTGGAACCAGGAGTTTACTTTTGGGAGGAAGGAGGGATCCAGACGTAGGACGACCCGGTCCGGATGGAAGTGGCACAAGTCCTCGCGCACTGACAGCGCCAACTTGGAAACCCGCCTGGCCGAGGTGATAACAACCAGGAAGGTAGTCTTAAATGACAGGAACCTAAGAGAAACAGTATGAAGCGGCTCAAAGGGAGAAGCCGTGAGCGCCTGTAGGACGAGCGAAAGATCCCAAGAAGGATATCGATGTATGACGGGGGGTCTCAAATTGGCCGCGCCCTTCAAGAAACTGCGTACACTCAGGTGGTAATAGAGAGAACGCAGATTGTCAATCCGGATGACAGTGGACAAGGCAGCCACCTGATGGCAGAGAGTGTTGGGAGCCAGGCCTTTCGTGAGACCTGCCTGCAAGAAGGTCAAAACCTGAGGAATCGAAGGAGACAAAGATTCAGGTTAGACTGGAGGCAAAAAGTCCGATAGGCCGACCACGTAGCGTTGTATATGCGCGTAGTTGATTGCCGTCGAGATGCCTGGATGGTGAAGATAACGTCTTCAGGCAGGTTGTCCTCCCTCAGGAGATCCCCCTCAAGTGCCAGACGGTCAGATGGAACCACTGGGGCTCTGGATGGAGGACAGCCCCCTGGCTGAGGGAGATCTGGGAGTCGGGAATCCGCCACGGGTGAGATACCGAGAGTTCCACCAGATCCGCATACCAGGGGCGCCGGGGCCAATGGGGAGCGACAAATAGGACCTCCGCCTGCTCCAAAATCAGTTTCCGAATCACCTGCGGAATCAGAGGCAGGGGGGGAAGGTGTACAAGAGTCCTGGTGGCCAGGGACTGCGGAGGGCATTGACCCCTTCCACTCCTGGTGTTGGAAACCTGGAGTAGAACCTCAGTAACTGAGTGTTTGTGGGAGTTGCGAACAAATCCACCAATGGCCTGCCGAACATTGTGGACAGAGCGTCGAATAGCGCAGGATGCAGGCGCCCCTCTGCTGGGTTGATCGTGGTACGACTGAGGCAGTCCACCTGTATGTTTGTGACCCCCGAGATGTGCTCTGCGCGAAGCAACAGCACATGCCGCTCTGCCCACAATCCAATCTTCTCCGCCTCCCTCATGAGGCGCCGCGATCTCGTGCCCCCCTGACGATTGATGTGGGAGTGGGTCGCCACATTGTCTGTCATTACGAGGACATGGCAGTTTGACAGCAGTGGCTCAAAGTGTTGTAGAGCCAACGACATGGCTCGAAGCTCCAATAAACTGATGTTGGCGGAGGCTAGGTCCGCCTGCGTCCAGCGACCCTGGGTCATCTGAGAGCCAGTGTGAGCTCCCCACCCGAACAGGCTGGCATCGGTGGTAACAGTCACTCGGGTAGGCTCCTTGAAAAGACACCCCCTCTGAAGAGCTGGAGACGACCACCAGCGGAGCGAATGAAGGACCTCGTGAGACACCTGCACCAACCTGCTGGAATGGCTGGTCCTGGCCCTTTGATACGGGAGGAGGCTCCACTGAAGGGCCCGAGCGTGCAACTGCGCCCACGGCACCACATCGATGCAAGATATGAGTTTGCCCAGCAGTTGGGAAAGCAGGGACAAGGGCACGCGTTGTCGCTGACAGACTGCCTCCACGAGGGAAAGAATACTGCGTTGATGCTCCAGCGAGAGGAAGAACTCGCAGGTCTCCGTATTGATGATGGCGCCCAGGTGCAAGAGCGAGGTGGTGGGAGCGAGGTGACTCTTTGCAAAGTTCACTGAGAAACCGTGTGCCTGCAATGTCCAAATAGTGTATAGGAGGTCCTCCTGCGCCCGCTGGGCTGACGTCGATTGAATAATTATGTCGTCCAAATAGCATTGGAGACGTAATGGCTGCGCCCGCAGATGCGCCACCACAACGTCGAGGAGCTTTGTGAAGGTCCTGGGGGCTGATGAAAGTCCAAATGGAAGGGTACGGTATTGAAAATGGGCCCCGGTGAAACAGAACCTCAGAAACCGGCGGTGTGACGGATGGACGGGTACATGGAGGTAAGCCTCCTT
Source organism: Thermophis baileyi (assembly GCA_003457575.1). NCBI lineage: Eukaryota > Metazoa > Chordata > Lepidosauria > Squamata > Dipsadidae > Thermophis > Thermophis baileyi. Next base: position 683,636 of record QLTV01001315.1, read on the forward strand.
GAGATCGATGGAAGTCAGCCAATCTCAGTGTCTGATGCATCCCAAGATGGACCTGAGGGATTGCATCTTGAAGCGCTTGTAGGCAATGTACAAATTGAGCTGCTTCAAATTGAGGATGGCCCTCCATCCCCCGGAGCTCTTGGGAACCAGGAAGAGGACAGAATAGAAGCCTAGCCTCTCCTGACCCGGGGGTACCCTCTCTATGGCTGCAATGTCTAGAAGATGGCTGATCTCTGCCTCCATTAACGCCCATTTCGAAGCGTCGGGCGAGATGGGGCACTGGATGAACCGGCAGGGGGGTCGAGAAATAAGGCCTAAGGTAAGGTCGAATCATATGATTTGCAAGGCCCAGGCATCCGAGGACGTTAGCTCCCATCGGGCGGCAAAATGTTGAAGCCTGCCACCGATGGGAAGAGCCTCGTCGGAGTCATTTAGATCGTCTGAACCCCCTAGACCCCGATCCCCTGAAGGGACATCTAGTCTGGGGAAACTGCCGACCCCTGTCCCTGGCAGCGGACTGCTGTCTGTCAGCCCCCTGGTAGTACGACCGCTGAGGTGGGGGCCCCCCAAAGGAAGATTCGGTCCGAAAGGGCTGCCATCTAAAATAGGGCGCTGAACACCTGTCCGCCCTTCTATGAACTCTGGGAAGGACCTTGCGTTTGTCCCTGTCCTCCACCAAGATAGAGTCGAGGGAGTCGCCAAATAAGCGGGTCCGCGTGAATGGAGCAGCCGCGAGACACCATTTGGAGCGGGCATCCGCCTGCCAATTGCGGAGCCAGAGCATGCGGCGAGATGAGACACTAGCTGCCATGGTGCGGGAGGCGAATTTAGCCAAATTGAGTGTCGCATCCACGGAAAACTCCGCCGCAGCCAACAACTTATTTAAATCCTGGCGAAGCCGGGAATCCTCCGCCCCCAATCTAGACTGCATCTCTCTAATCCACATGATAGAAGTGCGGTTAAAGAAAGATGCAGCCGTAGCTGCTGTCAAGGACCAAGCAACCGCTTGGTGTGATTTCTGCAGTAACGACTTGGCTTTCCGGTCGTCTGGCTTGAGGCCCTCTGACACCTCTGATGGAAACACCGCCGAAGACACTAAATTGGCGACGGGAGTGTCCACAATAGGAAGCTGCAGCAGCTCCTCCACCTCTGGGCCGAACCCATAAAATTTGCGCTCCGTCGAGGACGGGCCAGGTGCACCAGAAGGATGGCTCCAGGTGCATTTGATGGTGTCAACAAACAGCTTTGACGAAGGGATAAAGTCAGTTTCCTGTTCAGGTTCAGAAAACAGTCCCACAGTGGGATCAATGCCCACGGATGGTTCAGTGGATTTGGCAGCTCCACCAAGGTTTGCCCTAAGTGTGGCCTTGTGAAGTAAGGTCTTGAACAGGGCCGGTTTGAAAAGCCCGGTGAAGGCAGGCTGATCAGGGAGCAGACCGTCGTCGTCTGACAACTCGTCATCCATCCCACTGCCGTCCCCCTGGATAGAAGCGTCACCTAGGTCAGAGGAGTAGCAAGAGTAAGCGTTGCCGACATTAGACCAGATGCCCTGCATAGGAGCAGAGACTGCAGGATAAGGCGACTTTTGCTGGAGGCCAGTGGCAATGCCCTGGGAATAAGCATTGGCGATCATCTCCTGTAACTCAGGTGGAAGATGACGCCAGGCATCTGCCCCAAAACGGAGCCCCACTTCTGTGGGCATAAAGGTGGCCGATGCAGGCTCCCTGGAAGTCGAAGGCATGGGGCCCGGGTTGAGAGTGGCCACATGGCCTTGCAGGTCTTGCAACGAGGCCTCCTCACCTTCCACGCACTGAACCATGGAGTGGCGGTCAGGGGACCAATCCGCGTCAGTTGCGGTACCTGTGGCAGCAGGTGGTTGGACCACCTGAAGCGCAGAAGCCACTTGCGATGTTGAAGGCAGCTGCACAGATAGTGGAGTCTGGAGTAGCTGCTGGGCCACAGGTTGAGGCGTGAAAGCCAAGGCCGCTTGCTTCTCGGCCTTTTAAAATTGCTTCTCCAAGGCCCTAAGCCTCCGCTCAGCGTCTTTGAGAGCCGCTGCAGAGGGCGAGGAGGTAGAAGCCCTGGCCTTCTCCTGAGAGGAGGTGTGGCTCTTAGAGGTGGCCTTCTTGGGGGGAGCAGAGGTGGATGCCTCCTCCCCAGCAGGCTTATAAGCTTTGCCTGGCATGCTCCGTGAGATGGGCCCACAGCTGAAAGAAAGGCCCCGATGACAAGAAGGCCAAATGGGCGCAATGGAGTAATGCACAAAGCAGGGACTCCTATATAGTGGCCGGGCGAGGCAGATGACAAAAGTCCAGCTGGTCCCCAGGACTGGCACTCACCCGAGCCACGCTATTATAAATAATAGCTTGCAGAAGCGAGCACAAGCACAGCAGCAACACAGCAAGTGAAAAGGCAGTCTCACGAGTGAAATTCGCCTGCAAAATGGCGAACGGAGGCTCCGTGGCCGTTTAAAATGGCCACCAACAGTAAACGTAGCAGTTCTTTTGAAAAAGTTTAGAATTTGCATTTATCAAAGTGATTCCCAGGTATCTCATTTTTTTCTGCACCTTAAAATCTTTTTCATCAATATTTCATAGTTCTGACAGATCATATTCTTAATAAGCATTGTTGTTTTTTATTTATGTTAAAGCCCGTTGTGGGTGCCGCCATCTTTTTTTTGAATTTTTTTCGTGACCGCGAGCGCGTGTGCACACCAGTAGCAAAGGGTGTTAGAACCCACTACTGATTGGGATGACCATGGCTAGTAACCATTGATTGGGCAAAGAGCTGGTTCTGAAAGATTTTTCAAAAATTATGCTTAGAGGTTCTGCTAATGCCGTGGAAAGCTTTTTTAAGAAGTAGGCACATATCCATCAGGTCCAATAGATAGAGATGGTTTTAGACTGTGTAGTGCCTTTTCAACGTTGTCTTCTGTAAAATCAATATGTATTAGATCATTATAATCGTTGTAATTATTTGTGGTACGACTGGGAAATATTGGGTATGAGTTGTTGCTGTTTACAAAGACTGAGCTGAAGAATGTGTTAAAGAGATTGGCTTTAACGGTTTCATCATTACAGTCTTTATTGTTAGGTCCTTTTAGGGGTGGGATGGATCTCGAGTCTTTAAGTTTGTTGTTTACAAAATTATAGAAGGCACGGTTGGATTTCGTGCGGAGAAGATTTTCCTCTTGTTTGATATGATAATTGGTGCATTCAGTCTTTATCTGGTGGCATAAGTTTTTGTAGCGGCTTTTAAAGTTGGATATGAAGCCAGTTTTGTTTTTTCGCCATAGAGATTTTTTTTGGATTGGAGCTTCCTTATTGTTATGGGCAATTTGTTTTTTCTGGTTTTGGGGGTCATTAGTGGTACGTATAGTTTAATGACTCTTTTGACTTTGAGCAAAAAAATGTTATAATGTTCTTCAGCAGTATTGCAGCCAGTGAATAGGACTTGCCAATCAAGAGAAAAATTTTTGTGAGGTACTCCCCTTCCCCTAGCCTGGAGGAAGGGAAAGAGCCCCTTATTTAGGATTTGGGGGGGGGGAAACACTCTGAAATTGAATATCTGGATGATCTTGGGGAAGAAGAGAAAGAGATGCTGCCTAGGGAATGATCAGACAAGAGAGGCAGGTGCCCCCAATCACTTAATGGTCAGACCAAGAGACTTAGGATTGATCAAACATTTAGAAATGCTGGCGGGAAGTTTCTATATCGGGACTTGCAAGATTATCATAAAGTAGCCTTGTCATAAGATAGAATTAAGATGACTTAATTATATTTACTGTCTAGTTTACCTGGGGGGCCTGTCACAGTGTCTGGAGGCTACAAGGGCCTGGATGGGGTACATAAAACCTCCCTTCTAGAACATTCTCCCTCCCCAGATCAGAGTGGCCCTTGTTGGACTTTCTGAAGGCCTTGAAGAGCTGGTGATGTGCCTGGGCCTGTGTTCTGTTTTTAATTGGTTTTAGGGTTGTTTGCCACCGTGTCCCTTGTTCTCGTTCCTTGAGCTGACAAACCGCTAAAGCCAGGCAAGGATTTCAGGAGGAGCCACTAAAGCTGCCTGTTTTTCATACACAGCCTGTTTTCAGTGGTGGTCAGTGATTGCTCAAAACATTGGACAGTTTTGGCTCTTCATTGGCTCAAGGAAGGACGACACTACAGGACTATTTAATAACTGGCAGTCTGGTCAGGAACAGTTCTGACTTACATGCAAATTCAAGGAAATGAGAGAGTTAGGAATCAGAGTCATTTTTAAGCCAGGGACTGTTGGCTTGTTTGCAGGTGATACATGATCTTTTGCAAATTCCAGCAATACAGCTAAGCATGTTAAGACTGAATTGAAAGAATTTGCAGAAGTATCAATGTTCAGTAATCTTTGTAAAAGTCACAACTCATGGATTTCCATACCTTTCCTAAAGATTTAGGTGAGATAGATAGTATTTATACACACCCACAGAAAGGAAATTCTTGTAACATTTGGAATTAATATTATTAAACAAAATCAGTCAACTATTTAATAACAATTCTATCCCAATGCAGATTTTTTTTTAAAAAAAGGAAGAAAAAAGTGAGATAAATGTATTTAAAAGTTGTGGCAGTAAAAACAATGGTTTTTTTCAAAGTTAATGAATTAATGAAATTTTAATTTCCAAAATTTAACTGTTAAGAATTAATAGAAAGAATATATATACAGAGACCTCAGAAATATGGAGATGAAGAGTTCCATTTTTTCAATGATATTAGCAGCAGCTGATTTGGGGCCTATCATTCCCTTCATGTTGGAAAACGATGGAAGGGAAACCTTGCAGTACCCAGCATTTATTTGTCTGTCTGTCTGTCTGTCTGTCTGTCTGACTGTGGATGAGCTGTTCTGATATCCAAATTGAAACTGAGAACTTCACTGAGACCCAGCGTCATACTACCTCAGGATTGTAGTGCAAAACCAAAATTAAATTCAAAGCTTGATTTTGCCAGATCAACGATACGTCAGAGGCAAAGATAAGCTGGTTAAACTATTAAGACACTAACAGAAATAAAAATACCCCAAACCTTTGGGAGGACTATATTAAACCTGAGAAAACTCTCTAAAGCGGAGATTCTCGAACTCTGGATCATACTTGCTAGGGAGAAATGAACAAATTTATGAGGGGGTGCAAATTGGGTAAGTTTTGCCCTTAAAAAAAACATAGCCGATGTCAGATTCTTTCTGAACAACTGGATGATGATCACGTGAATTCATTCTTCATTGGGAACATTTCTTCTGGAACTGGGTTTAGGGTTTCACATGCGGCAGTGAGAATTTTGCACTTCCGTCTAACGATTCTATGCAGAGTCCAGTTACTTTCCTCCCCACCGTGCGCTTGTGCCCAGTACATGGTGATATTGTGTAATGTGTTGAACAAATTTATGAGGGGGTGCAAATTGGGTAAGTTTTGCCCTTAAAAAAAACATAGCCGATGTCAGATTCTTTCTGAACAACTGGATGATGATCACGTGAATTCATTCTTCATTGGGAACATTTCTTCTGGAACTGGGTTTAGGGTTTCACATGCGGCAGTGAGAATTTTGCACTTCCGTCTAACGATTCTATGCAGAGTCCAGTTACTTTCCTCCCCGCCATGCGCTGGTGCCCAGTACATGTTGATATCGTGTAGTGTGTTTCTTCAGTATGGACGTCAAAGAGGTCGAAGAATGCAAACTTGGCTAATGAATGGTTGCTCTGCGAGTCGAATATTACATACACCTTCACGGCCTTTTCTGGGCAACCAAATGGGTAGATCTTGGTTACGCATATTGGATGGCACTTTG
>QLTV01001315.1:722223-736117 GCA_003457575.1 Thermophis baileyi
TTCCTCAGGAGGAGGTCTCCTCCGGGAGTAAGGCTTTGGGCTAATTGGCCACGACCTTAGCCTATTTAAGTAGTGACCACACTCAACTACGTTGCAGAAAACAACTCCGTTCAATCCACGTATTGTCTTGGTCTTTGAAACTCTTGTTCAGCTCTTAATTCCAAACGGCATTACTTCTCCTGCTAATGACTTCTGGGCTTTCTGCCAACCTCCGTAAGTTCGAATGACTGCTATCAGATAGCCTAATTCGTTGGACCTTCTTGCTTCTTTGTGCTTGGACTCTGGCCAACTGTTAAGACGTTAATTAACAGCTGGTGCACCGAAAGGATTTATTTATGATTTCATGGACTTTAACAGACACGACTGCTAAGAGAGTAGTAGTAGTTTAACTAGTATTAAACAAGGTTTGTTTGTACGTTGCCTGTGTTGTTTTTCTCGGTTCGGCAGCTGGGACAGAATAGTCATAGGATGGATCCCACTTGATCAAAAGCATCCACGAAGGAGACCTAAAACAAGATGGATCAACGACATCATCAAGTATTGCAGGCCCAATTGGCAATATATATATATTTCTCAGGACCTTATTGGTTGGAAACATGCAGAAGAGGCCTGCATCCTGCAGTGGATAGACAGTGGCTAAGATGATGATGATGATAGATGTTTTATTATTTCAATGAGAAACAAGTCCCAGATTCAGCAAATGATATTCCCAAGGCAGCTTAAAACTCTTTCTGGAATTAAACAGTTTGACCGTGTCGTTGTACATTTGCATTTATGCCAATCAGAATCTAAATAACAGGCAAAATGATGTAACAGATGTGCATGCCACAAACAGCAGTTCTCCATTTCCCTCTGCATAGTTCTAACCCAGCGTGCCAGAAAAAGTGCGGGCTTTTGCCGGCATATTTTAATTAGCTGATTGTTGCCAGGTCTCTCAGCCCACTTCCTGACCAATAAAACACATGGTGACTAACGCTGTAATTCTAATATGTTCCCTGCAATCTGCACAGTATTTGCAATAGAGCTTTTCAAAGCTTTTCTAACGTGTACCATATGGTTTGCACAATTCCCGGCTGCGAGAGATCAAAATTCTTTCGCAAGACATGAAAAGCCTCCAACTTTCTGGGGCTTACATTCATTGGCCTTTGTCAATGAGTGTGGTGAATTTTAATCCCCTTGGATCAGTCCTGGATTCCCCTGAACCTCCTCTTCCTCCAAGGAATTCCAGAGAATCTGGGAGCATCCTGTGTATTTTCCTCAATCCACTGGAAATATTGGTTCCTTTACCATGATCCAAGTCAGAGGTGGGTTCCTACCGGTTCTAACCGGTTCTTTAGAACCGTTAGTAACTCGGCGATGACGTCATGGAGCCGGTTCTGTCGGTGTCTCCGTGGGCGCCGCCATCTTGGATTTTGCTTCTGTGCATGCGCAGAAGCTATTTTTTGATTGCTGCGGGTGCGCGCACACGGTGCGACCCTGAGCGAACCAGAAGCAAAAGGATCCAGAACCCACCCCTGATCCAAGTCGGTGTTTCTCAGCCATGTCAACTTTAAGATGTGTGGATTTCAACTTCCAAAATTCCACAGCCAGCCAGGCTGCATGAAGCCGAAGTTCTACCACCTCCAACATTTTTAGTCTTTTTAACTCCATGGAAGGCATCACTCCCCCTTGGAATCCCCGAAGCCCCGTTTTTCCATTTGAACCAAAATAACAACAACACACTGCCCAGCTTGGAAGTTCAGTTTGAAACGTCAATTATCTTTGGTAAACAGTCGTCTGTTCTCCAAAGCATAAAGGGAAGCCTTAAAAAGGGAAAGGAAGTCTAATGTTTGAACACACTTCACAGAATGAATGCCCTTTGAGAAATGGCTTGTTGTTGGTAGTGCAATTCAATTTCTGCTCATGATGGGAAACAGAATAAGGCCTCTGACAAGAATCTCAAATTATAAGTAGATTGGGAAAAGACAATTATTTCAGCACCTTGGCCTGAAATTTGCATTTTATTGGGAAGAACCACTCCCCCACCCCCAAATAAATGGAAAGCCAGTGGAGATGATCCAGACCAACATTACACTGTCTATAAAACAAAGACCAAAAAATGTGGCAGGAAAGAGTGCTGTATACTATATTTACCTTTAGGAAAGAAGACCCTGGTTTGAAAAGAACCCAACTAAGAGCAGACCTGAGGATTTCCACTCCTCCCAAACCTTTGTTCATGTTGTCAACCCTGAAGCCATTTTGGAGCATCTTCAGGGCTGCCACAGCAGGGCTGGTTGGAGCTGTGGGAACGAGATGGGGGAATAGAAGTAGCTGAAGACTTGTAGTCAAAATAAAATTCTTTCTCCTGGGAACCAAGGATGTTCTCACCAGGTACTGGGAAGGCGTGGACTGAAATCAACTGAAGTTTGGACTGTGACCTGATTGGACCATGTGATGGACATGTGGAAGGGGGGGAGATAACTTTTAATTTTAATTTGGGTGGGACTTTCAGAGTTGGGTTTTCACCAGATGTGCCAATATGACATGCCTAATAAATCTGTACTTTGAGGAACACTCAGGCCTCAGAGTTTTGATTGCGTTGGGTCTGTTACTTGGAACCCTGACACATGTGACATAGCAATTTGCATATGTATATGTTGAATAAAACATTCCTTCTCTTACACATGGAGTATCCTACTGAGACCACCACTGTATCCAAAATAATCCTAGTGTAAGTAATTTTGGATCCTCAGAGAGCTCTCTATCATCTCCATTCTCATGGGGAGATGACTGGTCTCCTCCAAAGCAGGAACTCATTTTAGTCACCATTAGCTTTTTCCCTCCAGCCCCTGATTGCTATGAACAAGTGGTTTGGGATTTACATGACTTCCTAGGATTCAGCTGAACAAAGACACCATACTTCCAATGACAAGATTCCAAGTCTCTTGATGACTTCCTCCAGCAGCTCATGGAGGCGTTACAGAACTCTGGGGGCAAATAGAACTCTAAGGGACTATGAAGACCACAGGTAGTGTCAACATGACTTTGGAAGTTCTTTGGGCAATTATTATGGATACCCTAACCTCTATATAGTCTTAACTAGGAAGTGGAGGAGAGGAGGAGGACATCATGGATTTACAGATACTGCTGAACTTAAGGATGACCAATTGTGAAGGATGCTGAGACTTAAGTTCATCAATATCTGGAGAACCACCTGATAGATGATTACAAATGCCATTGAGAACTAATTTAGATAGAGGTTGTTTTTATTTTTAATTGTTGTCTGGTTAGTCTTAAGCTTTTTTCAGTTGGTCACAATACGGCCAGGACTGAGTGCATGTGATAATTTTAAGAAAATATGGGTGGGGGAGAGGAATACAAATGCAACACTATTTGTTATTCCCCCTCTCGATAGCAGTTGGCAGCTTTAAAAAAATATTCTAAACCACTAGAATAGAATAGAATAGAATAGAATAGAATAGAATAGAATAGAATAGAATAGAATAGGAATAGGAATAGGAATAGGAATAGAAGAAATAGAAATAGAAATAGAAATAGAATAGAATAGAATAGAATAGAATAGAATAGAAGAATAGAATAGAATAGAATAGAATAGAACAGAACAATAGAACAGAACAGAACAGAACAGAACAGAACAGAATAGGTTTGTTGGCCAAGTATGATTAAACACACAAGGAATTTGTTTCTGGTACAAAAGCTCTCATGTCCATGCAAAGCAACAGAGTAGTAATAATCATAGTAATATACCAATAAGAGAGGGTAGTAAAGAATATTAGATACTACAGCAGGGGTGTCAAACTCAAGGCGGGGTGCTTAAATCTGGCCCGCAGGGCCAGCCTGGAAATAGCAAAAGACTGGCCAGCGGTGCTTCTGGCAGCCAAAACAGGGCGCAGGGCAGAGGTGGGTTCCTCCTGGTTCGCCCGAACCGGTAGCGACCCGCTGGTGACGTCACAGTGCCGGTTCGGTTGGTGCCGGTCCGTGGGCGCCATCTTTTTTTTGGAATTTTTGAAAAAAAAATGGGGGGGGGATATTTTTTTTCTTCTGCGCATGGGCAGAAGCCGAGTTTCTGGCACTGCGCATGCGTCGCCATCTTGTTTTTGGCTTTTGGGGGGGGGAATTTTTTTTATTTTTTGGCACTGTGCATGCGTGCACGCGTGAAGTGCACGCACACCCACGCGGCGTGGGAGGAAGCGAACCAGCAGCGAGGTAAGTTAGAACCCACCTCTGGTGCAGGGGGGGGCTCATGCTGCAGGAGGCGTCTGTCCCGTCTCCTTCCCCCTCCCAGCCTGCGGAGAACTAAAATGCTGATCCAGCCCTAGAAGAAATCCAGTTTGACACCCCTGTACTACGGCCATACAACATGGGTGAATATACTTAGAAATAAGATAGTGCTGTGAGAATTAGGTGTTCAGGTGAGTGAGGGCATGAGGGAAATAACTGTCCCTATGTCTAGTTGTTTTGGCATCCAATGCCCCATATAGCTGCGTCCCAAAGGGAGGAGTTGAAACAGTTTATGTCCAGGATGTGAGGGGTCTGTAGTTATTTTCTCAGCTGTCCTTCTGACCAGTGCACTATGCAGGTCTTCTATGGAAGGCAGACTGATTGCAATTGTTTTTTTTCCCCCCTGCAGTAATCCTAACAATCAAACACACACCCTCTTAGCTTTCCATTACTACAAAAAGGGTAATGTTTAGCTCATTCTGATAACACCGAGGAAACCAAAGGTAACCTTTAGTTGGGCATGCTGAAAAACGATAACCCGAATTTCCGAAAACTTTAGTAACACATAGTTTTGGAATGGTGCATGTCTGACTAATTATTGTGGCACAAGGATAGTCTTGTTCTTCATTTCATTTCTTCCCCCCCCCCCCCCGCTAGACTTGTGCGATTATCTTTTGAAAATAAGAACCAAATGTTGTCTCTGGAAACGACAACCAGGATCAGAATGGAGGGTTTTCCACCCACTTCTTAAGGAAACAGACTTCTTTTAAATTGCTTCAGAATGGAGCAACCCTTGATCTCCTCAACTAATCTTTGAAGGGATGTGGGAGGCATACAACTTACGACTTTGAATATAAAGTCATGCTTAGCCAAAGGAAGATAAGGGACTGCAAATGGACTATGTTGGAACTCAGGCATTTGTAAGAAAATGTTCTCCCTCTTTGTTTGTTTTTTGTACATTTTGGCCCATAAAAGGCATGGGAGATGAGCTATCATTTCTTTCATCAGCCCACATTCCATCAGGAACATTTTTCTTCCCATTGAGGACCAAAGATGACGCAACCTCTCTAATTAGTTGAAAACAAAAGTCCCTCCACATGTAACTTCCAATAAAATTGGAAATACAGCTGAGACATTTTGATGGAGAAAAAAAAAATTGAGGGACCATCTCTCCCCAGGTATGCCTACTCAGTGGTGGGATTCAAATTTTTTTACTACCGGTTCTGTGGGCGTTGCTTGGTGGGCGTGGTGTGGCTTGGTGGGTGTGGCTTGGTGGGTGTGGCAGGGGAAGGACACTGCAAAATCCCCATTCCCTCCCCACTCCAGGGGGAAGGATACTGCAAAATCTCCATTCCCTCCCCACTCCAGGGGGAAGGATACTGCAAAATCTCCATTCCCTCCCCACTCCAGGGGGAAGGATACTGCAAAATCTCCATTCCCTTGCCACTACAGGGGAAGGATACTGCAAAATCCCCATTCCCTCCCCACTCCTGGGGGAAGGATACTGCAAAATCCCCATTCCCTCCCCACTCCTGGGGGAAGGATACTGCAAAATCCCCATTCCCACCCCACTCTGGGGCCAGCCAGAGGTAGTATTTACCGGTTCTCCGAACTACTCAAAATTTCCGCTACCGGTTCTCCAGAACTGGTCAGAACCTGCTGAATCCCACCTCTGCAATCCACCAAACCCTGCACTGACATGGCCTCGTCTGCTTATCAACTTAGCCACCGCTTGCATTCATGCTTCCTTGGAGACCACTAATAGCTCTTTCTCAACAGGATCCCCATGTAGCTGCTGCTGTCCTACCAAGTGGTTAGACGCCAGCTCAGAAGTGGTGCCCATGGGGAATGGTGAAAGAAAAAAATGTTGAGATGGTGACCACAACAATGAAATGCATGTAGAAATAGGGCAGATTTTGATCGCACACGTTTAATTTTTTTTTCCCAGTTCACTATTTGCTATGCCTTTTCCACGCTCTTCATAATGTTGCCAGTTCTGAAAGGAAATAGCACAATAGGCATACAGGTAGTCCTTGACTTACAACCACAATGGACCCCCAAATATGGACCAGTTGCCAAGCAACAGAATTGTGATCACATGATCATGGGGATGCTGCAAAGGTCATAACTGTGAAAAACGGCCATAAGTCTTTTTTTTTCAGTGCCATTGTAACTTTGAACAGTCACTAAATGAACGGTTGTAAGTCGAGGACTACCTGTACTATTAGTGTTTCTACTACCATTAATAAAATTCAGTGCATGATATACTGCGCAAGATGCTTTTTAAAGGCTCCATGTATTTATCAGCTACTTCATAAGCTACCTAAAATGCGAAAGGTTATAATACCAAAGCAAATGAAAATGTAGCGAAGGACTTTCCATTAACTTATCCTCCTGGCTGAAAGTTTATTTTTATTTTTTCTTTCTGGACTTGTCTGTCGTTACCTTATAGTGGGATCAAGACAGCAGTTACACCCTGGAAAACAGCTGTTTATAAGATGTGCCCTCAATAGTAAAGGCATATTTGTTTTTCTTTTTGGATTAAAAACAAGCAGCCAGGCATATATTATTTTTGTTGGCATCACAAATGTGGCTTGAAACACATAAACTCCTAACATCTCATGGTCTGACCAACAGCCACAATCTTTGGCTTCGTTCCTGCAGGTTCTCCACAGCAAGGAGGCTCATTTTCATAAAATCTCATCTTCAGCCTTCTCTACCATTCATTACTCTCCCAGGAAGGCCCCAGGACTGAAGCTGACTGAAGAACATACACCTGAGGCCACGCAGGTACCAACTTTGAATCAGGTGAACTAAGGATGCAAGATCCTAGGTCCAACAACATGTCACAAATTAGGAAGAGACGAGCAAAGGAAGAGATGAGCAAAGGAAGAGACACCATCTACTTGAAAGAAAGAAGCACGTTCAGTCCAAAGCACCAGAAGCCAAGACAAGAAACAATGGATGAAAACTAATCAAGGAGAGAAGCAATCTGGAATTAAGGAGAAACTTTCTAACAGCGAGGACAATTAACCAAGGAACAACTTGCCTCCAGAAGTTGTAGGTGCTGCATCACTGGAGATTTTTAAGGAGAGACTGGACAGTCACTTGTCTGAAATGGTATAGGGTCTCCTGCTTGAGAAGGGATGGACTAGAAGGTCCCTTCCAGCTCTATTCTGATTGATTGGCGAAACTTATATCCAGGGCATCAGAGATGGACAAAAAAAAAACATGATCAGATTTCCTACCTGTGACTCTGTCTTCTGTGGTTGGATTACCTGGATCCTTGGACAGGAAATGGACCATCTCTGGATCTTCCTGAAATTGCAATATGTCACTTGAACTCTTTGGATAAGGTCTTTTGCTTGTTTTCCACACAGAAAGCTTTGTGTTTCAGTGTGCTTTGTGTTACATTGGTGAAAGATTTACAACTGCAATAAATATCTTGAGTTTGTTATCAGTAGTTGGCTAGGGGTGTAACGTAGCAGCCCAAAGAACTGATGTATCTATCTTGGAACTTTTGCAAACTATCAAAACTTTTTCTTCCTGCCTTTTCTTTTTTGTGTTTCTATTATTAATCGTTAACAGGATTTATGGCTTAGAGTCACAGGAAGAAGATGTTTACAGAAGGATAGTGATAGGAGTCCAACAGCTCTCTGTAGAAATAGAATAAAATAGACTAGAATGAAAAGTAAAGGTAATACTTAGTTATGGAGGTTCAATGCCCTTAACTAAGGTAAGGAGACTTTTAACAGGACCCGCAATTGAGTTTAACTTGGCTCCATGCCTGGAAATGTCAGTGGAGAAGTCAGCAAGTTAAAAGCAAATAATCTTGAGTTTTGGAGCAGCCTGAATAGTAAATAAGCAGTGGGGTGATGAGCTCTGTGTGCCAAGCACAATAGAAGGGGCAATGAAATAAAACATGGTTTGCTGATTGGATTGCTGAGCTGGATCAGATGTCCAAACATTTTGCATTAAAGCCATTAAAAAAGTTTCTTTCAATACATAAGAGACAAGAAAAAAGTCACCGGTCCACTAATGGGAGAAGATGGCAAGGGACCAGTAGCAGGGAAAAAGCAGGACTGCTTAATTAATTCTTTGCATCTGTCTTCATGCAAAAGAAAAAAAAATAGCCCAACTACTAAAAGCCGCACTGTAGGAGACAGAATAGGAATGCAAGTCACAACAGGCAAGAAATTGGAAGAAAACACCTATTCACGCTAAATGAGTTCAAATTACCAGGACCATCCCAGAGTGGTTCCAATCTACAAAAAAAGAGGGGGGGGGGAGTGGATCCAGGAAACTACAGACCAATCAGCCTGACCTGGGAAGATTTTTTGATTATTGTTTAGAAAAGAAGTGAAGTAAAATATATTAATACTAGAAATGTATAAGGTGGAAAAAGATCACATCTTTGATTGCTGGAATGGAAGGAGAAGAATGGGGGGAAAAAAGGGGGAAAGAAAAGAGAATTAAAATAGAGATAAAATAAGAGGGGAAAAAGATAGATATTAAGATATTAAGATGAAAAGAAATGTGAGAGAAGGGCTAGAAGATTTAGAAATGGAAGGATGATATTAGAAGCCATGTATTAAAAATGAAATGATAAATGAATTGTAACTATTAAGAAAAATATTGCTAAGACTATTGTATGGATATATGAATATTCTTTAGAATAAATGAGCTGGAAGGGACCTTTAACAGATTTAACAGATTAACAGAGTTGAAAGGGACCTTGTAGGTCATCCAGTCCAACCTCCACACCCAAGCAGGAGACCCTACACCATTTCTGACAGATGGAAGTCCAGTCTCTTCTTGAAAGCTTCCAGTGATGAAGCTCCCACCACTTCTGAAGGCAACTTCTGTTCCATCGGTTGATTGCTCTCACTGTCAGAACGTTTCTCCTTATTTCCAGGTTGAATCTCTCTCCTTGTTCAGTTTCCATCCATTATTCCTCGTCTGGCCTTCAGGTGCTTTGGAAAATAGCTTGACCCCCTCCTCTCTGTGGCAGCCCCTCAAATATTAGAAGACTGCTATCAAGCAGTGCATTTGTGCTAGAGAAGTTGTCAAGGGTTACCTCTGAACATCGTGTTCAACGGAAGCTGCAATAGCCCCAGTAAAGCCTTTTTAGAAACACCCCCATACACATACCTTACATGAAAATGAGATAACTGCCTGGAGTTAAGCTACATTCTTCATGACTTTATACTGGGTTTGTCTGCAATCAGCCAATGCAGGTCTAGATGATGCAGCCTGGATAACAAGCATTCAATACTGAAGTAGTAAAATAAGATAGGAATGGAGAAATTACCACTTGCACATTTCTGCCCCCTTTAAGGCATATTAATCCCCAGGCAGGGAACTTTAGGAACATGAAATTTCCTGCCTGGGACTAATCATGTGCTTTAAGTTTTGCAGGGTAGTTGACCCAGGAGATGGGAATACATTCCCCAGCTGTGGCCAAGCAGCACAAACCAGGATGGTTCCTGAAATGACATCTGACCTCTCTTATCTCCTGCTTGTTGAAGGAACGGAAGAAGAGGGAGATGGAGGGATTTTAGCTGTGATCTTCTGCTTGGACCACGACTGAGTGGAATCTTGTTTGAGTAAGATAAAACCAGATCTCAATGTGCTTTCGTTAGGACAAAAAAGTAACCCACTCCCCCCCCCCCCTATTAGTTTGCTTCAGTTCTCTTTCCAAAGATTAAACTAGGATACTCTCCCCTTTAATTTTTAATTTTTTCCCCTCTCGGTCTGGATTATTTTTCTGTGTTTTTTTTTTTTTTTTTGCGTGTGCAGAATAGTATTGAGAGAAATTTGGGCACTTTTGCCTTTGGCTGCTTTTCAGAGAATTCCCTTTTCTGTTTGAAAGAGGAAAGCTGTGGCAACCCCTGCCTTGTTTCCAAAGCTTTCTAAGTCAAAAGAGGGGGAGTGGGTGGTTTTTGGTTAAAACGGGGGGTCGGGGGGGGGGGTCGGGAGGAGAAGGACCACCCCTGGATTCAACATACCACTCAGGAAAGGGCCTGCCTCCAGACGATGCTGAGCCCTCTGCAAGCGGGATAATTGAAAGGAAGGAAGGGAGGGAAGGGGGCGTTGGATGAACTCTTTCTAAAATTACTTTTGGGCGGCGGAGGTGGTGTTGGGGGGCGGCGGTCGGGAAATCCTTTGCCAGGCTCCCTTCTCAACCGGTCCTGGGCGGCTGAGAGCCCTTTGAAACCAGTGATTACAACCCCAAATTCAGGAGGAGGAGGAGGAGGCGCGCGAGAAAGCAGAGGAGAGCAGCTTTCCGAGGGGGACTCTTTCTGATTTCCACGGCTTCTCTTCGCCCCCCCCCCCAGCCCAAGGCATGGACTCACCGCGCCAGCCGCCCTGGTCCCCGCTGCTCCTCGCTCTCCTGCTTCTGCTGCCCTCCGGCCGGGGACAAGGTAAGAGCCAAGTCGCGGGCTTATGGGGAGGGAAGGCTGCGCAGAAGCCGGGTCTCTGGATGCGGAGAGCCGCCCGGGGAAGTCGTAACCGGGAGCGCGTGGAAATCTCCGGACGGGGCGTGTGCGGGGCACCTCCACCGGCCAAGCCCGTTTGTGCCTTCCCGGCTAAGGATGCAGCGCCGCCCCATCGGGCTTGCAAAACGCCGAGCCGCCGCCGGAGGGCAGCAAAGCGAGGCGAGATATTCCCTCCTGCCGCCCTCTAGCGGACGAGCGGATTCCTGCAGGCCCGAACCGCGTAGGCCTGAATCGGGATCCGCTGGGGAAATGGGTGGATGAGTTCACTTCTCCATCCCCCATCCCGGACAGTTGGTTTTTTTTTCTTTCTTCTAAAAGTGGTGGCGGCTTGAGAAGGTTCGCACGTTCAAAACAATCTCGGGAGGCGAAGCAAAGGGGATCCAGTCAGGTGCAGTTTTGAAGTGCCTTTGGCATTGACATTATTGAGATCCCTCCAACATCTGGGCTACTTTGAAAATGCTCATTTTGTAGCCAAAAGGGGCATGGGAATGGGAGGGTAGCTTGCGCAGAGGGCACCAGGTTGGGGAAGGTTCCAGAAAGCCCTCGTTTTCACTTGTGAGGTGAAGCATGGATCCATTTCTTTGTTGAGAAAACAGGGGTCTGTTCACACCATTGCAACCAAAATTAAGCTTTCCCCCATTGATTTTGCTTGATGGAGGTAGGCTGGGAAGATTGCAAATAGTGATCACGTGACCCTAGGATGCTGCAACCATCGTAAATAACATACCACCTGTTGCCAAGTTCCCAAATTTTGATCATGTGACTGAGGAGATGCTGCAATGGCCTTAAGTGTGAGGACTGGTCAAAGTCACTTTTTTCAGTGCCATTGTAACTTCAAACAGTTGCTAATGGGGACTATCTTGTACATTGTAGGTAACATGTATTTATGACAAGAATGCCTTAGTCATGGAAAGTGCTATGTGATATTTATCATGAAAACGCTGTTGCTGAACTTAAAACTTTCTTTTCTGTTTTATGTTAGGATAAGGGAATGAAGTGGCAATACTTGCTTAGAAGTAACTGCTAATTTTACTCTTTCAAATTTATATAGCTGCCCATCTTCACGCAGATCTGGTTGAGATCTACGTGAAAATTGGAAAAATGCTAAAGCATGATGGTCTGAGAGAGGTTATTAAGGTGCTTTTCTTCATAATAATATAGTGACCTCAGCCAGTCCTTGGTAAGGCCACACTTGGAATACTGCATCCAGTTTTGGTCGCCACGATGTAAAAAAGATATGGAGACTCTAGAAAGAGTGCAGAGAAGAGCAACAAAGGTGATTCAGGAACTGGAGGCTAAAACATGAAGAACGGTTGCAGGAACTGGGTATGTCTAGTTTAATGAAAAGAAGGACTAAGGGAGACATGATAGCAGTGTTCCAATATCTCAGGGGCTGCCACAAATATGAGGGAGTCAAGCTATTCTCCAAAGCACCTGAGGGCAGGACAAGAAGCAACGGGTGGAAACTAATCAAGGAGAGAAGCAACCTAGAACTAAGGAGAAATTTCCTGACAGTTAAAACCATTAGTGGAACAACTTGCCTCCAGAAGTTGTGAATGCTCCAACACTGGAAGTTTTTAAGAAGATATTCTGAAGTGGTGTAGGATTTCCTGCCTAAGCAGGGAGTTGGACTAGAAGACCTCCAAGGTCCCTTCCAACTCTGTTATTCTGTTTTCTGTTTTTCAGTATTCAGACTGGAGCCAAGAATCTGGGTAGTTACGAATACTTTAGACCCTGTGTTTGAATTCTATTGAAATCATAACACCCTTTTTCTGATATTGGGACAGATGATATGAAGGATATTTGTAGGACTTGGTGTCTCTCTGAATAGTGTTTCTCAATCTTGGCAACTTTTAAGACGTGTGGATTTCAACTCCAGGAATTCCTCTTGCACCATCACACATCTTAAAATTGCCAAGGTTGAGAAAGACTGGTTTAGGATGCTGTTGCCAGCCTCTTTTATTTTCAATAATCTCATTTGCTAAGAATGTGTAGTGCTAAGAAAAATGCAGCTCAGAAATTATAGCCAGTTGTGGCATTTTGAAAAACCAGTAGAACAAGGACATTTCTCTGGCTTCCATTCTTTAAACTCATTGTAATTCATACCCCTGTAACCACACTGTGGCATATAATGTTTGAGTATAAATATTCGAAAACTTGATGGCTGCCACAATTAAGGTGTTTTTTATTTCTTTCTTGGTCATGCCAAAGGGCTACATACTCTTCACAGCAAAAAGGCAATGTTAGACATAGGTACATCCTTAATTTACATCTAGGCCAGGTGTTCATAGACAGGTGAACAGCCAAGCTGCATCAAGGTTAGAAGACCAATTATTCCTCTTGAGGCCTAGCCAACCTGTGGCTTGCTCTGCATTGGGTCACCTGTAAACTTGATTAATGTCTTCTCTGTCATCCAGTTCAGTGATGAGTCCTCTGACCCTCCATTCAGGGAGCCTTCTTCAGGGGCCATAATTCACCCAGTTGTAAGTCCATCTAACAGCCAACATTTCAACAGGAGACCATCATGAGTTTCTGTGTTGAATAAGTTGTCAACATTGAGAAACACTGGTAGGGAGATGTAGTTGGACTGGTGTGATTTGTTTATAATAAACTGGTGCTGGCTCCTATTAATAGTAAAAGTCCATCAAAGTCCTTGCAAGCACACTGTTTTGCCATCTGTTCCTGCCCAGTTTGTAATCAACGGATGGGTCTGTTATTTTTATGGTCCTCCTTGGGCTAATTCTCTCTGCGAAACTCTAAAGCAGGGGTGTCAAACTCAAGGCCCGGGGGCCGGATGCAGCCTGTGGGGTGCTTTGCTGGAAACAGCAAAGGAGCTCCGTTTTCGCTGGTAGGGGGCTGCAGGAGGCTGCTGTGGCCGAAAACGGGCTATCAAACTAAAAACCAAACAAAAGGAGAAATGTTTCCCCTTTTGCATTTGAGCATCCAAGAAGGGACAGGAAAGGAGAAAGGGAAAGAGGAAAGACAAAAGAAAAAGAAGGAAAGATGGGAAGAGAACAAGGAAGGAAAAATAAGGAAAGGGGAAGGAAGAAGAAAAAGGAGAATGAAGAGAGAAGGAAAAAGAAGAAAAGGAAGGAAGGAAGGAAGGAAGGAAGGAAGGAAGGAAGGAAGGAAGGAAGGAAGGAAGGAGGGGAGGAAGGGAGTGAGGGAGGGAG
>QLTV01001315.1:740747-753265 GCA_003457575.1 Thermophis baileyi
TCATCAATTCCCTCTCCCAACGGGAAGTATGAGAGTCAGCAAACACCAGGGAAAGGTAGCTACCAGGGACTGCCGAAAAGAGCACCCGAAACCACCATTTGAATGTATTAATCCACGCCATGGATTCGAGTGAACGAATGCCCAGTTTCAGGTACATCGAAGCAAATCCAACACAGAGAGGAAGACCTAGAAGTTTCCTGAGAAAGGTGGCCTGAGTTCTTTCAATACAGTCCTTGAAACCTCGTATCCAAATGGGGATACCATAGAGAATGTGGGCCATGGTTTTAGCTTTATATATGCGCAAAGCAGAAGGAATAAACTGACCCCCCTTGGGTAAAAAAGAATCTTATAATCTGCTGATGGCTACAGGAGGCCGAGTTCAACACCTTGAAATGATGTTTAATCCAGGCACCGGTATTCTGAAATTGAATACCCAGATACTTAAAATGAAAAACCTGCCTAATAACGTTGCCATTGATAGCCCAATTGTATAGTTTCCGAGCTCTAGAAAACACCAAAACTTTAGATTTGCCGTAATTAATAGACATAGAATTCTCAGCACAGTAGGACCCAAATGCAGAGAGTAGCCTTTTTAGACCAGGCCTTGATTGTGAGATAAGGACCGCATCGTCAGCATAAAGAAGAAGCGGAATCTTCGTATTTGACAGCTTTGGGGCATGAGACTCAATGCATGCAATGTAAGAAGCCAGATCAGATAAAAATAGGTTAAACAGGAGAGGGGCCAGGACAGGTACTGGCCGCATGTTTTCCAGGGCAGCTGGAGAAACTTCAGCGGGAATGTTAATGTCAGCCCACGTGGTGTAGTAGTAAGAGCATTGGCCTGGCATCAGGGAGACCTGGGTTCAAATTTCACTTGGCTTAGTTACTCAATGAGTGGCGCTCTCTAAGCCTAGCCTACTTCACAAACTGGATGCTGGGATGTTATAAGAAAGCGTGACCCCACGTTACGCCGCCTCAAGTTTATTTCAGGAAAACAGGATACATACATAACCTGGGGGAAATGAATGGCACATGTCTTGCATAGGTCAACACCACATGAACAATATAAGCTATGTTCGTGCATCGTTTTTTGTCTGATGCAAAATAATACAAGTCTGTATTTTACATCATTTACGTACAACAGAACATTCATGTATGAGCCATAAAAACGTACCTATTATGATTCTCAAAGTATTGGAACCTTTTCTTCAAAAGCCTAGGCTGCTTTATTGGTTTGTCTGGAGGTGCTGTGCTTGTCCTTCCAAGGGATTTTTGAAGCATGGATAAGCATGATACATAAATATTAATCACATTTAAATACAGGTAGTTCTGGACTTACCACCATAAGAGGAACCAGAACTTGCATCACTAAGTGACTCATGCCTTCATTTTACTACCTTTTTTGCCATGGTCATTAAGTGAATTCAGCTTCCCCCATTGACTTTGCTTGTCAGAAGCCTCTGGGAAGGTTACAAATGGCATTTGCATGACCACAGGACACTGCAACCATTGTAAATATATGCCGGTTGCCAAGCACCTGAACTTTGATCATGTGATTGCAGGGACACTTTCAAATGTAAGTGTGAGGACTGGTCATAAGTCATATATTCCAGTACCATTGTAATTTCAAACAGTTGCTAAATGAATGATTGTAAATTGAGTATTTCTATACATCAATCACTCATGGGTGTGCAAAAATGTACCAATGCGTACTATTGAAATTATAAAGTTGCAATTGAAATTGTCAGTACAGAATATATGTTGCAAATGAATAGTAAAAGGGCAGTAATAACTCTATGTTGAGTATATTTATATGCACAGATACATACACCTACTCACAAGCACATGTCCATAGACAATTGCTAGATTACCTTATAATTTTATTACTTGCATTCTGATGAACAAATGAACAAATCCAAATTACAGAAAACTGTAGTGAATAGGAAAGGGAGGTAGTGTAATAATCGTAGGAGAAGCAGATCTTGGGGGTGGAATCAAGAGAGGAATCAGCCTAGAACAGTGATGGCTAACCTTTCTGTCGTCACGTGCCAAAAGCGTGCCCGCGCAACAGCGCGCCTGCATCCGTAATACAATGTGCATGTGACTCTCCCGTGTCCCCATGCATGCGCGTGTGACCCCCTGCGTGTGCGTGTGTGACGCCCCCCCGCATGCGCACTGCCCCTCCTCGCTCATTTTTGGCTTCCAGGTTGGGGCAGGAGGCTTTCCAGGCCCAAAATGGGGTGGGGGGGGGGGGCCTCGCGCGGCGCCCCGGTGCCCCGTTTTGGGCCTGGAAGGCCTCCTGCACCAACCTGGAAGCCAAAATGGGGCACGGGGGTGCCGTATGAGCCCCCCAAATGCAATGCAAGCGCCCCCCTGCGCATGCGCACGCACATCCCCTGCATGCGCCCACCACCCGCGCATGCACGGCAGAGACCTGAAGACCAGCTGGCCGGTGGGAGGTGCGCACGCATGTGCGGTGGAGCTGGGCTGGGGCGACGGCTGGCGTGCCCGTAGAGAGGGCTCTGCGTGCCTCAGGTTCGCCATCATGGGCCTAGAATCTCTACATAGCCACAAACGGTCCAAGTCCAGCCCCCTTTGAATTCCGTTAACTCTTATCTAATGCCAATTTAATGCTGTTCATAGTTGATTAGACTCTTGTGTATAGCCGTGAGCAATAAATCATCTTAATTGGAACTTAATATGTGGTCCTAATTCTTCAAGCCTGACAATAATTCGGAAACTCAGTGCATTGGGGTCAATTCTACTCCCAGATTTCTGTGAGTCCAAAGTATGCTTGTGTGTTTGTGTTTAAACAGGAGTTTGTTTACTGTAGCTCTGCATGATTCCTGTTCTCTCCTGGTCTTTTCAGTTGCCTTCCAGGGGCGCTTGCATTGAATGACTCTTCTGTCACTCTGCATTGAGTGTGAGTGAATTTGCCCATCAAAGGCAGTGCAAACATTCACCAACATTGCAATTCTCCTTTTTTAAAGGAGGGTGCGTCTCTGCATGTTTTCCTATTCCAGCTGTTCTTTTTTTTTTTCCTGTGGAAAAGGTATGGATTACACCTTTGAAGGGAGGTAATTCTTACTTTCAGGACATTTTTTAAAAAAGAAATAACTTTGTGGTAGCTGTGAGGTATACCTCTTGGTATAATTCCAACAAAAAAGAAAAAAAAAGGGAAAAAAGCTCTCTCACATTGCATAAGTTTGGACGGGTGTTTGTGAAATTCATTCTTTGGCTGGCTTTCATTGCATCTGGGTACATAGTACTATAGCCAAATTAGTAGTAGCATTAAGAAACTGGAAACCTGTGACTTCAGCGGGTTGTTAGCAGCAAAAAATAAATCCAAACTCTTGTGCATTTTTGTGTGTGTATGTGTGCGTGCGCGTGCGCATACACATTAAAGGCAATGACTAGTTATACATTAATTACAGTAATAAATTGTATATTAGGGTTCTTTTATTTGGCTTGGGGCGTCTAAAGTTAAGAAATCGGTAACCTATTGTTTTTCCAAGCTAAGTGAAGAAAAGAATATAGGCTAAAACTAGAAAACTTTCAGCAATCTTTAAAGTTTCAACAGACTGCATATCAAAAAAAGATTAGGAAGGAGAATACTATCTGCAAAGTGTCCCCTCACAATTTTTTATATAAAGCGTAGTTCTACTGAGTGAAAGGCTACATTTGAAAATGATAACATTTATTCTTCATCTTTGTTATCAGTGAAGTCACTTTGATCTGCATCAATCCTTCATAGAGAGAACAAAGCATGTACCCCCTACATCCACACACACTCACCCCTTTTATACTTTTCTTGTATAATTATGCAGAAGAAGTAAGAAATAACCAGAGAAATCAATGATATAAGTAGAACTAGTTTACAACAATACAATTCCTAATTTTCCTGGACCTTCTTCCATGTGCTGTGCCCAAGCACCCCTTCACACATTGCCTTTGTTCTTTGAACTTCTCACTTTTTCAAGATCACATTGATTCCTTATCAATGATGATTTTCTTGTCTTTTTTCCCCTCTCAACTCATTCACTCTTCCTTCATATATTTGTTTTGCAATTTGATCCTCATTTATTCACTCTCTATGACCAAATGACCCCAAAATTCCTTTTTTTATCCTCGACTTTTATATCTATCCCACAACTATTTGGCACTCATTCATTCTTGAATCAATTTCTTCTTGTTTATCCACACACCCCTTCTTAAGTAACTCATTCCCACTGCATTCAATTTACTTTAATGACATATAGAGTTTCCAGTTCCATATAACTTTTGGCAAACATTCCTGGCCACAGACCACATACCGCCTACTACCTTTGTCCCAACATTTCCACTGCTTAAAAAAATTCCATCCGTTTTCCTATTTTTAGGAAATATTTTTGAAAAGTACATAAATTCTTCTACTATACCGTCTTCTAAAACTATTGTCCCTGTAGTTTTTCATTGGCTATGTGTAATTTGCAATTGTTCACTCCATTTTTTTTGTCAAAAGAACTAGTTTTCAGGTCTATAGCAGGGGTGAAATTCAGCAGGTTCTGACAGGTTCTGGAGAACCGGTAGTGGAAATTTTGAGTAGTTTGGAGAACCGGAAAATACCACCTCTGGCTGGCCCCAGAGTGGGGTGGGAATGGGGATTTTGCAATATCCTTCCCCCAGGAGTGGGGAGAGAATGGGGATTTTGCAGTATCCTTCCCCTGGAGTGGGGTGGGAATGGAGATTTTGCAGTATCCTTCCCCTGGAGTGGGGAGGGAATGGGGATTTTGCAGTATCCATCCCCTGGAGTGGGGTGGGAATGGAGATTTTGCAATATCCTTCCCCCAGGAGTGGGGAGGGAATGGGGATTTTGCAGTATCCTTCCCCCGGAGTGGGGTGGGAATGGAGATTTTGCAGTATCCTTCCCCTGCCACGCCCACCAAGCCACGCCCACAGATCCGGCAGGGAAAATTTTTGAAGTTCACCCCTGGTCTATACTACTAGTTGCATCATATAATCTATTGAACATTCCCTGCAAATCAATTAAAATACAAAAATACAATTAAGCTCAATCATTAGCAGTGAAAAATGGGGTGAAAGATTTTAACCATTTCTGAAATTGTGGCAGAGCATGAGTTGAACACATCATCTTAGGGAGTTCATTCCATAGCCTGGAGATGTTCTTTTCCTAGGTAATTGATAATCAAGCTTCTGTCAGAGGGAAAAGAAGATGATTTGGGCAGAGATAGACCAGATTTGTTACCAAAGTGAGAAGGGAAAAACATAGCTTAAGTCCAAAACAAGAAGAAGGTAGAGTATGCGCAAGCAACTCTGGCTAATTCATATGGGTATTGGGGGGTACGGAGGAGAAAACATAGAACATAAAATAACAAGGTTGGATATCTTCTAGTACCGTGATGGCGAACCTATGGCATGCGTGCCACAGCTGGCACGCAGAGCCCTCTCTGTGGGCACGCGAGCTTTTCGCCCAGATCAGCTCCACCGCACATGCACGCATGCACCTCCTGCCGGCCAGCTGATTTTCGGGGGGCGGGGCGTATGTGGGAGATGCGTGCGCATGTGGGGTGTCGCGCGTGTATGCATGGGGCGGGGGGCACACGCATGCGTGGGCGGGGGTCGCATGCGCATGCATGGGTGCAGGGGTCATGCGTGCATGCGCAGGGGGCGGGGGCAGTGCAGGGGGGCAGCGTCCCCCACGGCCCATTTTTTGTCCCAGGAGGCTGCAGGGAGGCCTACTAGGCCCAAAACGGGATATGGGAGGGTTGTGGCGTGCCCCCCCTCGGCCCGTTTTTTGTCCCAGGAAACTGCAGGGAGGCCTACTAGGCCCAAAACGGGGTGGTGGTGGTGTCGTGCATGCATGCGAGGGGGTGTGTGGGGAGCGTGGGGGGTTGTGCGGACATGCACAGGGTGGCCGCATTGCATTATGGGTGCTGGCACACGCGCACATTGTCACGCACGCTTTCGGCACACGACAAAAAGGTTAGCCATCACTGTTCTAGTCCAACCCCCTGCTCGAGCAGGAGACCCTACAGACAAATGGCTGTCTAGTCGCTTCTTGACTACTCCAAGTGTAGTCCTATCAGTGAAGTATAAAGCGATACTATTATTTCATGTAATCTTGATACTATCCCTCTGTTGATGCAGCCTAGGATTGCATTGGCTTTTTTGGCAGCAGCAAACACAGTCAGATTTGCAAGATTCTGTAAATCAAGGTATTCTTGAACTAGTAGCTGGATACCCGTGCTTCGCTATAAAACTGAACTCCTTAGCATGGAGTAGAACGTCTAAACTCCCAGCCCGCAGGCCAGATGAGTCAGGCGCTGGCCACGCCCACTGGCAGTTGGAACAGAGTTCTTTTCAGGTGGGGAGGGGGAGTAGGATGTCTAACTCCTTAGCATCATAGCGTGTTAATAATAATATAAGAAATAACTAATGATCTGATGGCCATTTCGAAAAATCCTTTCTTAGCGAGCACCTAGAAGCCAAAAGCAACATATGTGCCAAGTTTCAAGTTTGTAGGCTTTATGGTTCTGGAGATTTTGTGATGATGCGTGAGTGGTATTTGGCTTTTATATATATAGATTACAACCATTTGTTTAATGACAGTTCAAAGTTATGGCCACACTGAAAAAAGTGACTTGTAATTTTTATAAGTCCTCACACTTATGATTGTTGTTGTATCTCCACAATTATGTGAACAAAATCCAGGTACTCAGCATGTATTTATGATAGCTGCAACATTCCAAGGACAATGGGCTCGCCATTTGCAACCTTCCCAGGGAGGTTGGATAAGCTGGCTTTGATTAATAACTCTGGGTGATTCACATAAGTGTAGTGATTTGCTTAATGACCACAGCAAAAAGGTGGTAAAATTAGGCATGACTCACTTAATGATGGCATCACTTAGTGACAAGTTCTGGTCACAATCTTGGAGGTAAATCAAGGACTGCCTGTAAACATTAAAAGTAGTTTGAGCCTTCTTGAATGGCTTTCTTGGTTTGGTATACATAATGGAAGTGACAGGGAGCCATCTTCAGAAGATCTTCTCTTGCTGGAGTTAGTAATGGGGAGAAATTCATTCTTCTACCCTTGGAAATCTCATTATTTCCAGGACCTCCTCTCTTATGAGGACTCTCCCCAGTTACTAACTCCAGCAAGAGAAGCTCTTCTGTAGATGGCTCCTTAAAATGTGCTGGAGGGCACTTTGCAAGCAGAGCAATTGTTTCAGGACAGGGACCCGTTAATCCCTTTATGTTGCACCAGTGTACCATCTAGGCAGTGCCTTTTACACCAGGTACAATTCCAAGCTCTGGGTAAATGATCTCACAGTAGTCAAGATGGCCTGTGCCCAAAATGTAGATCATGGATAATCACTAAGTGCAGTGAGCTAAGGAAGAGTGGGAAGTTGGTACACTTGCTGTACCATGTTCCTGTGCTTCTCCTCTTAGCCATCCCTTGCAAATTCTGTGAAAGAGCACTCCAAAACAGTGAAGCTGGGTGTGCAGTCCTTAGTGGAGGATTGGGACTATAGAATTAAGCAAAGGGTTGCTAGGAGAAAAGAAATAAACATTTGAGTCCAAATGGGACTCAGGAATGGTATCTCCTCTGTGATTAGAATGAAGGTTCTTAGCAAAATGGACAACAAAGAAACCAGTGGTGAAATCCAATTTTTTTTTACTACTGGTTCTGTGGGCGTGGCTTGGTGGGCATGGGCGTGGCTTGGTGGGCATGGCAGGGGAAGGATACTGCAAAATCTCCATTCCCACCCCACTCCAGGGGAAGGATACTGCAAAATCCCCATTCCCTCCCCACTCCAGGGGGAAGGATATTGCAAAATCTCCATTCCCACCCCACTCTGGGGCCAGCCAGAGGTAGTATTTGCTGGTTCTCGGAACTACTCAAAATTTCCGCTACCGGTTCTCCGAACTACTCAAAGTTTCCGCTACCGGTTCTCCAGAACCTGTCAGAACCTGCTGGATTTCACCCCTGAAAGAAACGTATCTTAATGCTGACATGAAAACTCAGCAGCACTGTATGTTCAGTGCCTACCGCCTCTCTATCTCAGCATTGAACTGTGGAACTGCTCTGACCATTGAGAAGTTTCTTCAATGAGAATTTGCTTTCCTCTATTAAATCCATAGTTCCATGTCCTGTAGTCGTGAATGAAAGAGAACAGATGCCACCACAGAGTCACCTTATAGGGGAGATGAACAGCATAAAACTTTAATAAATAAAGTCCAACTCATGCATGGAATGGAAGACCCACAATCATTGGAGTGGTGAAACTGGACCATTACAGAGACCTTTACGTAAGAGAAAATCTACATAGAAGTTAAGAGAAGAAACTTCTCATTAAAATAAGCGAGATATTAATAAAGCATGATTGCTTTTCTTCTCTTAGAAAAATGCAGAAAGGCTCTAGAAGAATTATATGAAGGCTTGGACAAATATCAGGAATACTTTGAAGACAATAAGTATTTTACAAGATAGTTATTTCTCTATTTTTCCCATTTTCTGTGTATGTTTTTTCTATTTAAAAGTTCAAGGTGACATTAGACAATTTTGCCAGGAATCTCCTTCTACTAATAGAAGATGGCAATAATAATAATAATTTATAATAACCAGCTAAAAGTTTAGGTGTATAGTGGCAGGAGGTAATTTATCTAGAGCCATATTTAAATCTATTTTTAATCCTTCTTAGATGGGTTCAGGGCTATATGATACAGGACTGTGAAGTCATTGGCTTGCTTGAGGTTGTTGCAAAACAGAACTGTCTGCTCTTTCCCAAGTCTAGATTTTTATCGCAGTCTAGACCACAGTTCCTCGTCAGCTGATTCATTTTGACATCTGATTCATAACAAGAACTGCCCAGAAAAAAGTCAACATAAGATTTGTATTGAAACAGTCATAATCTTATAACCAAGCAGGGAAGATCGCGCTGACTTGATGGCTGTTTTATTCTAACCATCAAGTTGATTTAAGTTATTAAGTTATTTCTTGGATCCCTTAAACCAATGGTGAAATACTGCCAACTGAAATTTCTCCAAACACTACAGGGTTTCATATTTCTTGTTAAACTTCCATACTTTTTAAAAAAACCCAATAGCTTATTATTCCTCTCTTGCCTCTTGCATATAAGCTCACCTATTGCAAATTACTTAAAGCACTTTTTGTGGGCTGGAGCTTGTCAAACGTTCTCCAAAAAAGGCACCCAAACCCAGAAGTGATCAGGTGTATCTGTAAATCTGACCTGTTCAGATAAACAGAGTTAGAAAATTCCAGTGGGTAATTTCCAATTTAGTTTTACCCAGTGCACGCCCAGTCAATCCCTGTATCCAGATCAGAGGAAGCACATTGCTTAGTTTAGCTAGCAAAACTTGCTGGTTGTCTGTTTATTAAACATTAGCAAACATCAAGAGATTAACTGATAAAATGGAATAAAAATAGAAGGCAAAAACAGAGATCAACAAAGACTTGAAGGCAAGGACTTAATAACAACCTACATCAGTGTTTCTCAACTTCAGCTACTTTTAAGATGTGTGGACTTCAATTCCCATATTTCCCTAGTTGGGTGGGGAATTCTGGGAGTTGAGGTCCACATATCTTAAAGTAGCTGCAGTTGAAAAACACTGATGTACATTATCAATATATTAAAGAATTTCCCAGAACTTATTGGAAATAAGTAACTTGAATGGACATTTCCAAAGGGAAATTGCTTATTGTCTTTGCTTATTCCAGCTTTACCCCTTTATGTGTAGAACAGCAGTAGCATAGAGAGGGAAAGTAGGACACCAGGTGATTCCCTCCTCTAATCTGCATTATGAAAGAACCAATTTGGTGGAGGGCATGAGGTAGCCAATATGCAGTGGGAGACATTGCTCCTATTATTCTACCTGAAATATTAATGTTTTGGGAGGTGAATACTACAAGCTAAAAGACATGGCTTCGCAAGTACAGCTAGATGCAGGTGCCAACCTCTCATCCCCACAAGATATAAGCAACCTTTCTGTTGCAGCTTCCTCAAAATCAAAAAGGACCTCTTTGGTCTATCATGCTTTATTCAAAGGTAGAACATTTAGCGAGCTACAACTTCCTTTACCAGATGCATGGAGTAGCTAAAAGTGACTAAACTCGGGTAGGATTTAAATTGGCATCTGGGAGGAGGAAATGGAGGGGAAAGGGAAAATTCTTTATGCAGGTTACCATTATCTAATCAATTAATTAATTTGTTGGGACTTCTAAAACGACCTGAAACTTTTTGATGTTTGGCAATCTCTCTGTCAGTGGTGCTGTTAAAGTCTTCTTTCTTCCAAAGTGATCATTTTGAGGTCTAAGGAGGATGAAAAGCTATGATATTGCTTTGTTCTTGTTTTGATTCACGTGAATCAAATTGGTGAATTGGTGTCCAATTAATTTACACAAAGATTGTCCTGCTTATCTTATGTGGAATTCAGAGGGGCATTACAGAATCAATGATGATCTACAATGATGATATAAATGATGGTTAGAGGAAGAATATGTGAAAGTGCTTCTAATCTTACTTAAGCATTGTTTGGAACCTGGGATGGTGCTGCTGATGTGGGGGCAAAGTATACATCTGGATTTTTTTTTTGCAGGGCATGGATTCCATGTTAACGTTCTGTCTTATTTCTTGTTGCTTTGCAAGAACCTGCTTCAGGTTGGGTGACTAAGAATCAACTCTCCTTTCTCCCAGCCGTCGCTAAAAGTCAGCCCCTTCAGCTTGATGTGGGAAGCTTGCTTGCTTTAAAAAAAAAGATTAGGTACTTGCAGTAGTTGTGAAGTGAATGTGGTAATTGTTAAGTAAACCCATTGTTCACCATGGGGTGCTTTTTGCCAGAAACCAAAAATAAACATCATTTTCCAGGAAAAAAAATAATTGTAAATCATGGTCATGTGACTGTAAATGTGGGCCAGTTGCTGAGTGCACAAAATGCCATCATGTGAAAGGGGGGGGGGAGAGGAGGGGAATGAATGTCAGAACTTCAAATCTGGGTCGTAAATAGCTTTTTCGGGATCTGTTGTAATTTCAAGCAGTCGCTAAGTGACTTGTCGTAAGTTGAGAACTGGCTGTATAGCAAAAATGCTGCTTATGGATTTGAGCCATAAGGTGCCCCTTTTTGACTTAACATTGCACACTCTTTCCTCAAACAAAAGATCTTGCTTTTTTTTTTTTTACCAGGGGACATGTGTTGGACTAAAAAAAGAAGGTTTTCTGTGTTTTGCATGGACACGAAGATATCAGTTGACAATATCCAAAGACCAATTGGAGATCTTTATTTATTACTTCTGGTGTTCGTGTTGTGTGGAAAACTTTGGTGCATAAAGAAATTAAATATGTACACAGTCTTACTTGCTTTAATATGGACATTGCCCACCAAAAAATAGATAGTCTGAATAATGGGTTTGCTAAAGTATGATATGTGCAGCTTAGTGTTTCGGTCCGGCTGTTTTTAGCAATCCGATTGTGTGTTGAAGTGGAGTTTGTTTACTTTTTAACTGTATTGTTTGCCTTTCTAATATATGGTGTGTGTGTGTGTGTGTGTGTGTGTGTGTGTGTATACTCATTCATTCATTCATTCATTCATTCATTCATACACAGGTAGACCTTAAGATATGACTGCTATGGAGCCTGCCCATTATGGTGGCATGTTATGATGGTCATTAGGTGAAGCATCTCACCTAACAACCCTCCATCCTTGCTCACCCCACTGAATCGTTAAATGAATGCCTGGGTCGGTAAGTGGAGCATGGGATGCCTCAGGGGTGGATGGGGGAAATCCTTGGAGGCCTAGCACAGTCCCAGGCCCACCTGCCCTGGTCCTCCCAGAGCCTTTCCCACCCTTGAGATGCCCCGTGCCCCACAGGACTTTTCCTACTCCCACCCGGTCCCCCCAGGCCTTAGGCCTGATTCCCAACCCACCGGGCCAAACATCCTCCTCCTCTTTTATCTTTTGAGGAGCTCCGAGGCCTTCCAGAGCCCTGGAATAACTTGCTATTTTGCACAGCCGTTTGGTGCGATTCCACAAGCAGCCACCATTATGTCCTAGCCACAAAATGACGGCCCTGTCGGGCTCACAGCAATGCATCCCAGGGACAAACTGCTTCATTTTGCTGCTTTAATGAGAGCTGCAGAATAGATTCTTGCAGCATTCAGAAACGTCTGCAGACCCTGTTAAGGCAGAAAACGAAGCAGGTTGTCAGGCGGCTGCCATTTTGTCCCAGCTCACAATGGGAGAGGGGAGAAAATGGTGTCTGCATTCAGGTTGCCACTGCGCACCCAGGGACACATGGCCCGCCCTCCTTCCCCAACATAAGGCCCAAAGAGCTTCAAAAGGTAGGTGTAATGGGTGACGGATGTTTCGGGAACAGGCCCAAGCGCTGCAGGGCAGGGGTGGGTTCCTCCCGGTTCGGACTGGTTCTCCCGAACCGGTAGCGACCTGCTGGTGATGTCATGATGATGTCACCGAACCGGATCGGTCGGGGCCGGGCTGTGG